>CM037874.1:12203614-12498614 GCA_021292105.1 Anadara kagoshimensis | reverse complement strand
AACCTGAAGCTCTAAATTATAGTAAACTGTATTATAACATGCTTATGGTAGATAGGATCCTCATAACAAAATTGTTATATTGTGACAATATCTGACATGCTGTAGTTATAAAGGACAATGAGATTAATTTCCTAGTACATTACTGTTGTTTTGTGAATCTGAGTGGTCAAATTTGGAAAATTTTTCTTATTTTCTATAGGGGAAAATGGAAAATGTATTTTTTGATAGTAATTTTAGGCAAATAATACTACTGATAAGTTTTGACTGAGAACTCAATTAAACAGGGTTAGTGAGTTATAATCTATGTAATGTTGTTAAGTAAAAACATGTATGGTCTACCCTGCCTATAAAGGCCACCAAAGGGAATCAGTAAAAGTGGTCATTAAAGGCAGGTGGCTCTAATAACTAGGTTCAAAAATATGAATAAAGAGTGATTGGATAAACTTTTACTGGCTTTAAGAAGCAGGTGGCCCTTATATACAGGTGGCTTTTAACACAGATTTGACTGTAATAAAAGGAATACTACCGGTAGGTACAATGTTTAAGTGCAATGTCATTCATAAATTATCATAGTACCTATTTAAAACTAGTCATATCATTACAAACTGAAAATCCTAACAAGATGTAGTTGACAAAAGTATCATTCTACTAAAGCTAAGTGATTTTCAGCTAAAATAGTGTTTAAATCTTGAAAAATATATTTTCCCCAAATTTTTACATTTTTTCTCCAAATTGTCAAAAAATTCCAAAAATGCTGTTTTTCAAGAAAACAACTTCATTACATACATTTAGATCATTGAATTAATCTACCACTTTCAAATTCCTTAAAAACTTCAACATATCAGTTCTATTGAATAATATTTGACAGGGTGATTTTAATATAAACCCCAAGGAAATATAAATTTGTATAGTTATAAACATAGTATAGTTATATATAGTTTTTGGATGGCAGTGTATAATTTATTTTTTGTACATGTACATTGTACTTACATTTTGTTCAACTAACTTTATCTGTATATCCATCTTTCTACCATAAAATGTCTAGAAAAAATATACACTATTAAATAATTTTTGTTCAAGTGATTTTTAAGATTTGTACACTATGAAAGGATGGATGGATGGATGGAATGGAAGAAAGAAAGGATGGATGGTTGGAAGGATGGATTGATGAATGGCTGAGAGAATGGATGGATGGAAGTATGAATGGATTGATGGATAGAATTGTATGTCTATAATACGGTAAGTTGCATCCTAAATTTTCATACACTATGTGATTAAGCTACTGGAGCATTGAACAACTTGGCCTTATTATGTATCCCTGCAGGTGATTTCTCTCTCTCTCTCAATACACAGTGTCTACCAAGAACAAGGTTTCAATCCACTCAAGCATAGCCTAATGTGAGAAAGTTTGTTAGTTTGCTTACAAAATTCAGTGGTTTTATCTGGCTATTCCAGTTTTTTCTTCCATCCGAGAACTGTCCACCTCTTCTAGTATATAAGTGACTGGGGTGTAGAAGGGCTTTGGTGGCCTAGTAGTCTACAGTGCTTGTAGATTACCGTTCCTCTCATCACCTAGGTTTGAATCCCACTCAAGACAGATCCTATTGTCAGAAAGTTTATCAGTTCGATTTTGGAACTTCAATGGTATTCTCTGGCACTCTGGTTTCCTCTACCAACAATTAACTGATCACCTGGATATGTGAAAAAATCTTAACTGGGGTGTAAAATATCATTACTCTTAAACACTATGGATACTTTATAGATATTTTTTTTTATACTGTTGATAAACAATTCAGTTGGAAGACCAGTCATCTACATGTAGATAACACACATGTACACTATTACTCCACTCTCTCTATTAATACCAATACAGTAGCTCAGTTAGTAGAGTGCTTGCTCTGTAAGTAGAAAGATCATAGGTTCAAACCCTGACTCTGTCTGCTTTCACCAAGCACTTGGCGTTACGAAATGAAAGTCATGTTATTTTGGATGGGAACTTAAAGTATAGGCATGGCATGATAAAGAAATCTGCTGTATAATGCCATCAGCACAACACACAGGCAAAAATTTTAACACCTTTGCCTTTAGCTGGAGGGGTGAAATATTCTTGACAAGGATGTTAAACACCATTACTCAACTCTCTGTTAATACATACATACTGTCCAATCATTCTGCCATGTGTTATCTTGTGGTAAATAGCCACAACAGGTACAGACATCAAATCCAAACTTATCCACATATTTATACTGTTCACTTTTACCAACAAATTTCTCCCCTTTCTTTGATCTCTCTCCAAGCTCAGCATTTAACAGATGTAACCTAAAGGAAATGACATACAGGACAATTAGTGATGACAATTAAACATTATACACTCTCTAAATACTCCAGAAGGCATCAGTGGCCAAGATTAATTGATTGATTGAATGGAACTTTTCAACAATATTTGGCTTATATCAAGATGTCACCAGCTATTGGTCAAGTTGCTGAAATTTTGACCTTTAAATTGCATTCAGGGCAATGTGCACGGAGGGTTCTTTTACATGCTGTGCCTGCCATGACATGGAGCATTACGTGTTAATAAATCTCTCACAATAAAAAAGAAAAAAGTAATCTAGTAACTAGAGTAAATAAAATTTCACCCAACAAAAATTATTTCACAAAACATATTCTAATGAATGTTCTCCCAACATTTTTTTTAACCATAAAAACCATGAAATTTTTACTCCATGAATATTTAAGATTCTACAATACCGGTATTTGAAAAATGTTTGCATTACATATTCATAGAATGACAAAATATTTCCAAGAAAATGTCAAGATATGAATTCCATTGCCAAAAGGAACAAAAAGTTTTGTAGAAACATTATGAGGCATCACATGGGTAGACTGGCAATTCCAGTACTGTAAATTGAGAATTTTTCCATGTTTGATTTATTTTTAGAGTAATTTCAAGAACATAACAAGATGCTAAAATTAAAACTTTCGTGAAAACTTTATTTTGACATAAATTCTTTGCAATTATATTGTTGGCAATCATCATCTGATGATGCTAATACAAAAATGTCTGAATATCTTGAAAAGATTATTCTTGCGAAAATTTTCTAATTAACAGTATTTACCTGATTATATAATATTTTTACATTTACCTAGCTAACTCCTCGCCAAGTCTGGCTGAATACCTTGACAATCCACCAAAATCTAAATATTCCATAGCCATCATCACTCCTCCACCATCAGGTAAATCTAACACCTGTTAATTATTAACAACAAACATATAGTTGATCCTAAGGTCAATCCTAATGGAATATAATTGATCGTTTTAACACAACTGGCACCAGTTTCACAAACATTAATTCCTTAACTAAGACGAATACACATTTTTGAAAAAAAATGAAACAAGATTTATAAGCTATCAAAGCCATCTTCAAAATGACACCTTAAATTCCAAATATCAGGTTAACGATATGAGCATATTCTATCTATGTTGATACTTTGCACCAAGTTACATGAAATAGTGCTTCATAGTTTTGGAGAATTAGCGCAGACAAGAATTTCAGATGGGTGGAAGGACAGACGGATGGAAACTTGAATTTAATATCCCCCTTTCTCTGAAAGTTGGGGGATAATTAAGAAATGAATGTTAAACCAGGGCCAGATCCAACGAGAGAATTTTTATGTTCATTTTCAGATGGTCAGATAACTAAACATGGCCAGATCCAATGAGAGAATGTTTTTATGTTCATTTTCTGATGGTCAGATAACTAAACATGGCCAGATCCAATGTGAAAATGTTTTTGTTTCATTTTCTGATGGTCAGATAACTAAACATGGCCAAATCCAATGTGAGAATGTTTTTATGTTCATTTTCTAATGGTCAGATAACTAAACATGGCCAGATCCAATGCGAGAATGTTTTTATGTTCATTTTCTGATGGTCAGATAACTAAACATGGCCAGATCCTATGTGAGAATGTTTTTATGTTCATTTTCTGATGGTCAGATAACTAAACATGGCCAGATCCAATGTAAGAATGTTTTTATGTTCATTTTCTGATGGTCAGATAACTAAACATGGCCAGATCCAATGTGAAAATGTTTTTGTGTTCATTTTCAGATGGTCAGATAACTAAACATGGCCAGATCCAATGCGAGAATGTTTTTATGTTCATTTTCTAATGGTCAGATAACTAAACATGGCCAGATCCAATGTAAGAATGTTTTTATGTTCATTTTCTGATGGTCAGATAACTAAACATGGCCAGATCCAATGTGAAAATGTTTTTGTGTTCATTTTCAGATGGTCAGATAACTAAACATGGCCAGATCCAATGTGAGAATGTTTTTATGTTCATTTTCAGATGGTCAGATAACTAAACATGGCCAGATCCAATGTAAGAATGTTTTTATGTTCATTTTCAGATGGTTAGATAACTAAACATGGCCAGATCCAATGTGAGAATGTTTTTATGTTCATTTTCAGATGGTTAGATAACTAAACATGGCCAGATCCAATGTGAAAATGTTTTTATGTTCATTTTCAGATGGTCAGATAACTAAACATGGCCAGATCCAATGCGAGAATGTTTTTGTGTTCATTTTCTGATGGTCAGATAACTAAACATGGCCAGATCCAATGTGAGAATGTTTTTATGTTCATTTTCTAATGGTCAGATAACTAAACATGGCCAGATCCAATGTGAGAATGTTTTTATGTTCATTTTCTAATGGTCAGATAACTAAACATGGCCAGATCCAATGTGAGAATGTTTTTATGTTCATTTTCAGATGGTTAGATAACTAAACATGGCCAGATCCAAGGCGAGAATGTTTTTATGTTCATTTTCAGATGGTTAGATAACTAAACATGGCCAGATCCAATGTGAAAATGTTTTTATGTTCATTTTCAGATGGTTAGATAACTAAACATGGCCAGATCCAATGTGAGAATGTTTTTATGTTCATTTTCAGATGGTTAGATAACTAAACATGGCCAGATCCAAGGCGAGAATGTTTTTATGTTCATTTTCAGATGGTTAGATAACTAAACATGGCCAGATCCAAGGCGAGAATGTTTTTATGTTCATTTTCAGATGGTTAGATAACTAAACATGGCCAGATCCAATGTGAAAATGTTTTTATGTTCATTTTCTGATGGTCAGATAACTAAACATGGCCAGATCCAATGTGAGAATGTTTTTATGTTCATTTTCAGATGGTTAGATAACTAAACATGGCCAGATCCAATGTGAGAATGTTTTTATGTTCATTTTCAGATGGTCAGATAACTAAACATGGCCAGATCCAAGGCGAGAATGTTTTTATGTTCATTTTCTAATGGTCAGATATCTCCAGCATCCCTCACCATGAAAATGGAGCAGAATAGAGAAAGGGTTCTGAACATGCCACAAAAATACTGAACAAAACCTTTACCATCTCTGGTTTGCTTGGAGATGTTCATCTTTCATCATGATAAAGTGTTCAATATGACACAAATTGCTCTTCGACCCAAGTGACTAGATCACTAGATGTCCTTAGTACTGCAGTTTAAGTGTTACATGCATTATAAAACTATTAAATAATAAAAAGAACATACAACACTTTGTAGATTGCTATAGAAATTTTACTGCATGAACTAGTTAATTAACTCATAGTTCTAAAGTTGTTCAGAACTCTATTGAATCCATCAGGATCCACTAGCAGACTCTACCACCACCAACTGTCATAAGGGTGATGATTCTCTTGTTTTATATGTGTATAAAAATATTATAGAATATAAAATTTAGAGAAAAGAAATAACTGCCTCAATATACATTACTAATAAACTAGAACTGTCAGTGATACTGACTTAATCCCCCCCCCATAAGTTTTGTCAATGGAAGTTGGGGGTGGCTATAATAATCCTGCCGTGGATACATCGACTCTGGATTCCCAGTACATGTATCCTGGGATATGTGTCATACCTTGATTGGTTTAGGAACCCTTACTATATCCATACTGTATAATGCTTCCAAGCTGACCAACTCACCATCAAACATCCTTCTTGCCTGGAAATAAAAAATGTTTTGTGAAGGACTTTCACCAGAATTCCAAAGTGAAGAGTCTCTGACCCTTCTGCCACAAAAGTCTCAATGATAGAGTTATGGGAGTTAAATCCTGAAGAAAGTAGCTACTGCAGATATCATATCTACATATACACCAACTTTATTTCCACTTTGTTAAAAATAGTTACTTTTTGAATTTTCGAAAAAATTTCTCAGATATTACTAGTAGTAGTAAAATGTCTTTTTTGGCAAACAGGAATAGAAAAATTATTATTATTATTATTATTATTACTACTACTACTTCTACTATTATTATTATTGGCAAACAACACTGACCTGTCTGCTTGACTTTTCATTTCAGCTTTAACTTGTCTACATATCGTTAAACCCATATACCGGTAGTTGCTTATTTTCACTGGGAATTTAATTTTGCTATACTCATAGTTTGACTTAATAACTCGAAATTAAATACAAAGTGAATATTTTCATGTAGCATCCATTAAATGTAGACTGAGATAATCCGTACAGAAAATTGTTAACACTGGCCACTGCACCACAAAATTTTCTACCCGTAAATAAGTTCCAGTGTCTGAACTCCGGAATTTTATCACTGTAGAATTACACTACCCATGCACTGGGTGCTTTGGACCCTACTATATGAATATTCCTAATAAAAGGTCAAACAGACAGGTCAATGTTGTTTTCCTATATCATTAATTGCTGTTGTTGTTATCATTTATACCTCTGGTTTGTGGTTAACCTTAACAAATATTTTTTCTCCATTATCTTTAACAAAGGTCAACGCTTCATTGATACAGCCTCCCCCACTGGATCCAAGACATTTCAAATTTGGAATGTCCAATTCTCTGCTCAAAACTTCTCCAATGTTCTGTTTAGACATAATCTAACTATAAAAGAGAGAGAATGGTTGATAGCTTGATAAACTATTGTTACTTGGAATATAAAACTGTGCTTGTATCCCAGTAGAAATGTTTTTAAACTGAAGGGTGACAACATAGATATTCAGTTACAGTAAACAGATTTTTGACAGGTCACATGGACCCATGTATCCTGTCAAAGGTTGATGTATCTAAGTCACATGCTTATATCATAGGAAGATTACAGTAAAAACTGCTAAATGGACGATCTTTATATAAAGACCACAAGTCCATAAAGACCATTGCCTTAAGGTCCCATTGCAGCATATTTCAAACCAACAGACCATTGATGTATCATATAAAGACAACCTGTCTTTAAAATCCATATTGTTTTAGCGTCCATGTTTGTTTTTATATACAGGTTTTATTTTACTGTACCATCTGTCTATAAAATCTATGTATCTAACTCCCATGTGTGGTCTTTATATACAGGTTTTACTGTACAGAACAACATATAAAGGCTCGTTTAACATATAAAGACAACCTGTCCATGTACTACTGATGAAGAATGGCCATCTAGTGCTGTAAAATTAAAACCGGTATATGTAATTAAAACCACTGAGTTGGTATCCCTGCTGGTGGATGTTTCCCCAAAGATATCACAAACTCAGTAGGCAATAATTGTGTATTATTGTCAGAAATATACTATGTCTAAATGTGCTGCTAGTTAAAATCTTTAAGTCAAAAACTAAAGTATACTCCCTCATTCAAAGTATTTCCTTAGTTAAATTTGGTAAAAATATATTTTGACCTTTTGGGTATTTTTTCAACATCTGGAAAAAAAGATTTTTGTTTCACAATTTTGGCTCAAGCACTACTGATAAGGAATTGTATCCTGAAACGACTGTCTAGTGCTGTAAAATTAAAACTGGTACAATATGTTATTAACAACATTTTAAGAATAACCTTCTATAATTCTATAGGTTATGAAAAAAATAGAAAAAATCCATTCAATAAGCATTCTTTCAATGACTTTTATAATTATTTCATAAATACCATTATTTCATATCTGTATCAATTTTAGAAACACATAAAAACCATATAAATCATTGATGATTTGGACTGAATATTTCATTGGAAATCCAACAGTTGTGTTTTCTGAGAGATAACAGCTTGTGCAAACAATTGTTTCTAAATTGCAGTATTCAAAATTAGCACTGGTCCAAAGCAAGTAAATTTTGACTGGAGCCAGTGAAATGTAAATGCCAAGTCCTGACTAGTTTGTAACAATATCATAACACAGACTATCATTTGAACAGAAAGTGTTCAAAACCTAAATTCTGAGTGGAATTAAACCAGCATTTTTTTATCAAACCAAAGTGTGCGTGCGCGCGCGCGTG
Source organism: Anadara kagoshimensis (assembly GCA_021292105.1). Lineage (NCBI taxonomy): Eukaryota > Metazoa > Mollusca > Bivalvia > Arcoida > Arcidae > Anadara > Anadara kagoshimensis. The sequence goes on along the minus strand of CM037874.1, from coordinate 12,490,295 downwards.
TGTGTGTGTGTGTGTGTGTGTTTGCGCTAATGTTTATTTATTTTTAATAGTAACGCTTGCAAGTTCATGTGGGTACACAGACAGGAAAACCAACAGCTCGGATCAAACAGTGAAACTGTATGTTGACTTAATTTTACAATACTTTATAAATATTGGTGAAAATAAATAATCAGTTAGTTCGTGACATGCATATGGAGAAAAGGGTAGTATATAAGCATAAAAGTAAGCAACAGAAATCATTACAGAATGACCAATTCCGACTGTTCAAACTTCTATAGTTCACATGTCAATTTTTTGCAGCAATCGGAAGAACACGTTACTATGTAATTTCTAAATGGTCCTCGAACTGGACAGAAATATCCGACCGCTAATCTTGGAATGGATTACTTGCAAATTTATAGGGTCTGTTGTTATATTGTTATATCGTAATTTGTTGGGTGTTCCTCAAATAACGGATTAATTTATTGAAAAATATAAATTAAAATAAAAACTACGCAAATGATTTTAGAAGTACAAGGAAATCGAGAAGCGATGAAGGCCCTTATTGGCGTTATTTTAACCTATCTCCGAACCACAGGGGCCAGTTTCATAATAAAATTTAAAAAATACCGATAAGTATATAAAAAAGAGTAAAGGGGAACAACGAATCGGATCTTTCAAGTGTAGGTGCTCCGACAAAACTCTACATTACTTTTTTTTTTTATTCTTTTTCACTGTTTACACGTACATATAATTAACAGTTTTACATAAAAACAAACTTATATTCACACACTCATACAAAAACATGAGCGTAATGTGAATTTTAAGCTACTTTTACATGGACGGGCTTAGCTACATCGGGCAAAATTACACTGTTTTTCTGTGTTTTCCGTTTGAACATTTTATTTAGATTTTAAATTATGTCCAAAAATTGAATGCCAACTTAAAGAATATTTATCTGGGAACAAAATCACACCAAGATCACGATGATCGGACACAAATTTAAAAAGTAATGTAGAGTTTTGTCGGAGCACCTACACTTGAAAGATCCGATTCGTTGTTCCCCTTTACTCTTTTTTATATACTTATCGGTATTTTTTAAATTTTATTATGAAACTGGCCCCTGTGGTTTAACTTTTAAATATACATTGTAACAATAATTTTTCAGTGGCAAAACAAAATCTGATTTCCTATGCTAAGAAGAAGATGTATTTATTACTTGGAAAAATAAGATATCTTAGTTTACCAATTGATGTACAGTTAGATTTGTTTGATACTCTTATTACTCCAATTTTATTGTATTCTTGTGAGGTATGGGGGTTTGAAAATGTCAATATGATTGAAAATGTACATCTGGATTTTTGTAGAATTATTTTGAAACTGAGAAAATCTACCCCGAAATATATGTTTTATGGAGAGTTGGGTAGATACCCACTATATATACAGATATATAAAAGAATGTACGGGTTTTGGTGTAAATTAGTACAACCACATTGTGATAAATTATCATCATTTTTTATAAGATAGTATGGTCTATGTATGACAAAGGTGAAATGAAATCTTTATGGTTGGAACATATATTACAAAATGTTATGTCAATCAGGGTTAGGTTTTTTATGGTACAGTCAATTTAAATAATGTTGATATATCTATATATAAAAATACTTTTCATACTGTTTTACAAGATATGTTTATACAAGATTGGTTAAGTAATAATAATTCATCAAAAGGTACATTTTATTTTTCTTTCAAGCCAGAATTTAAGTTAGAAAATTATCTTCTTAAATTAAATGTATCTAAAGCTCTAATAATATGTAAACTTCGTGCATCAAATCACAAGTTACCAGTTGAAACTGGAAGGTTGTTAAACATTAACAGGGAAGAAAGGTTTTGTCCATATTTACTCAAATAGTTGGTGATGAATATCATTTTTATGTATCTGTGGTAAATACGCAAACATTAGAAACAAATACAGTCAAACCTGTCTATAAAGGCCACCCAAGGGAACCAGTAAAAGTGGCCTTTATAGGCAGGTGGCCTTTGTATACAAGTTCAAATAATATGAATAAAGAACAATCATGATATAATTCTACTGGCCTTTATAAGCAGGTGGCCCTTATATAGAGGTGGCCTTTAAGGCAGGTTGGACTTTACATGCCAAGTTATTATTTAAAATACCCGTCATATGACAAATTTTATAGAATGCTAAGTCTGTGTAATATCAAATTGTTTTATAATATTTCCATATTTTTTTCATATTATATCAAAAGATTTCCATTGAATTAGTAAGTTGTCATAACTTATCATAGGTACTTTAATATGCATTCATATTTTATACTATATTATATTATAATTATATTGTAATATTGTAATATCAGTTAGCCAGTATTGTATATTATGTATTATATTGTATGCCCTCATGTTCCACTCTTTGAGTGGCTGAGTGAATTAATGAATAAATTGAATTGAAAAAAAAAAAATTGGAAAATGACACTTTTTGAAAAAGTGCCCTGTTTTTATTTATTATTATACTGTCACTTTAAGACCTCTTGGGTTATATATTGAGTGTCTTTCTATGATGTGACGTTTCACGGTTTTACTAGTTTTCAGTATGTTTGAGTAAGAATTAGTGATAATAAGAAGCAACAATCAAAATGAATTAGTGATATCACGATATGAATAAATATCACTTATTCTATTTAGTGATATCACAAAACCGAATTAAGTGATATCACAAAATACTACAATGATTAATAGTCAAACGACTTCATATCTTTCTATGATATTGAAAGTATAGTATACACCAATTAAGAAGCATCTGATCTTGATTATAAAGATAGGAATTTTGAATCATGGCATACGAACTGAAAACTGAAAGAAATAGATCAATATTGGCAAGTCTTCTGACAATTTACAGATACTACCTGGCTACTGGTTCTGCGATTCTGTTAATTCGATTATTGATTGATTAGACGGGATTTAACGTCCCAGTCAAGAATATTTCTCTTATATCGAGACGCAATCAGCTACATGTGAAATGGCAGATATTCTTACCTTTGTTATGTGCTCAGGGCAATGTGCAGAGAGGGTTCTTTAACGTGCAACACCTGTCGTGACACGGGACATTGTTTTTTAAGGTCTCTTCCGAGGGACCCCGTTACTTTTATTTCTATATGCCCGGTGCTTGGCGAAAGAACAATCACTACCTTTTTAAAAGTCTTGTCCAGACCCCGGTTGGCGTTCGAACCCATGATTTCCCACATATGGGGCGAACACTCTACCAATATTGAGCTAAGGTAGGGATGGTCATTTAATGAATTTCACAGCACCTGCCAGCCTTAAATTTTTAGCTCCGGGAAGTTAACATGGCACGCTGGTCGCAATGAGGTTTGATAATGTCATCCTTTGGACCGAACTGTCTGCTTTAACGATGGTAAGTTACTTTTTGATATCGGTATACCAGTTGCGAAAGCAAATGGATAAAATTTTGCATATCGGAATAGCGATATAAAAGTAACTTCTCATTGTTCAGGCACATAGTTCGGCCTACTAGTATGTCAACATTTTATGTGCTATACGAGTGTGTCCATGATATCCATCGGTCGTAAACCAGAGACATATAAAACCATATGTAATACATGTAATTTTTCACTTGAATAAAGTCAAAATCATCTGAATTTATGACGAATTTGAATCAGCTGTTGCATAAATCCTAGCGTGACTTCCCCGATATGAGTTTTTTCTTCATTACCTTCCATCTTATTATCTCTTTCCTACTAATTATGAATCAATGACGGGTCCACCCAAAACCGTATTTGAATAAGCATTTTCAAATTAATGAGAAAATAAACTGCATCAAATTTAATGAAGTGATATACAGCATGCTGGTTTCCACTCAAACATCACCAAATGTAACTTGCTCAGTTGCTAGGGACATGACCTTTGAATTTAATATGACCTCAAATGATAGTATCAAAATATGTATGATTGCTAAGGAAGTTTTGCAAATTTATTTGGTTGCAAAGGATATGACCTTGACCTAATTTTGACTAAAATGACTGAATCAATAATTTATTTACATTGTATATATTATAGTTGATAGGTTATCAACTATAATATATATAATGCATATATATTATTGTGTTATAAGGACATTTTGCATTACTTAGTTGCTTGTTAAGGACATAATATTTGACCTTGACCTAATTATGGCACAATAAAAATACTGAAATCACTGAATCAAAATGTATATGGTCAGTAAGAACATATAGCACCACATATATTTTGTTGGTTGATAGGAACAAACCTTTACCATTGACTAAAACCTGACCCGAAATGACATCATGAAATCACCCAATATATGGTTGCTAAGGACTTTCTTTATGGTTCTAAGGACAAGAGTTTTAACAACAGTTAGTTCAATATGTTCCTTCTTTTGATATTAGTCAATTGGCGATGACATGATTTTGTTTGCTCCGACTTTTGTCATGCAGATGTTGTTTAGCTGTAAATTTCCATAATTTTCTTTATCTTGTGACTTAATTCTTTATTACAAACTTTCTTAATTCTTATTTCATGCATTTTGTGGTTGCTCCTGGTTATAGCCAAATACATGGGATTCATCTGTAACTTTCTTTCTTTCCATTTCATAGGCATATCTATTCACAAACATTGATATATAAACACCCACAAACCTTTGCTACAACCAGCTTTGGATAAATACACTCATAGGCCTTGCCCCTGTTCCACAATCATTCCTTAGCTAAGATTTTCCTTAAACTTAAATCTGGCAAATTTTATACCTTAATAATTTTGTTAACTATTAAGATATTCAGGTATTTAAGGTCTCATTTTGAAGATCACTTTAAGAATATAACATTTTTATTTAGTTTTGTCAAAAGGGTTTCTGCATATTTTCAAAAAACATGTAATAATTTGCTAATCTTAAGGACAATCTTAGTTAAAGAATGATTGTGAAACCGGGGCCAGTTTGTATACCACACTCACTATATAAAGGTTGTCGTATCTTTTCTGTTTTTTTGTTTAATCTTGATGTCTCCAGTTAGGTAATGTGTTATTTTGCTACAAGTTTCAACAAGTTATTGACAAGGGGGATCAGAGATGCCAAGATGTTATTATGATCTCGTCTTTCTCTTTGTACATACACACACACACATACACATATATATGACCATCCATGTGCACAAATGTCCCTTAGACTGAAAATATGAAAGTTTCACTTTTTGTTATATTTTTGAAGCACCATCAATGACTTATGCAAAAACATAATAAAAGTGAAATCACCATAAAAGTGAAATCACCATATATATATCAGCCAAGGTCATTTAGAATGAAGAGAATGTGTGTAAAGTTCTGTGCCCAGTTACAACACTAATTATCTCCTATTACAATCCAACCCTTAGAATGAGAATTAAAATTTAATTTTATATTTTGGATTGTCTGTTGATACTGGTATCAATGTCTATAATCCTAAAAGAATCTTTTGAATCAGGAGGGGGATAAGTTGAATAATACACTAAATGTACCGGTATTTTTTATATCAGTCATTAGATTAATCCCTCAACTTCTAATTATTAAAGAAACACAATTTTTAAATAAATAATAAAAATTTAATTTTAGTATGAACTACATATGTAGAAGCATTCAAACAACATGATCAATGAATATATATTTGGTAATTAAAAAAAAAAACAATCAAATTACTATAGTAAACCTTATCACAGACTAATAATTGTAATTATAATGACACAAAAACACGGGTAACAACCTCCTGACAATGTTGGTCACACCTGTACACTTTGAAGAAATGCATTTGAAAATAATATATATATATAGCCTACAGAAGATGTACATGTATATGTACATTAAGTTTCCTTACCGAAGGAAAGCATTAAACTACCCACAGTTTCAGCAAACACTTTGACCGAATTGATCATGTTGCAATCAACACAAATATCTAAATGATATGAATTTTACGACAATAGGCTCTGAACAATAAATATATGGTTTGTATTCTACCAATTCATGAATTAGTATAGGCTGTTCATTGTCTGATGACAGAGTGTTTATAAACATGGGCAAGTCTAATCTACACAAATAGGTATTTACATTTTCATGTGTATATTTTTTAAAACCACCCCTACATTATATAAACTCTTCTGTGTATATAAACACTCATAAAACTGCATATACCGGTAGGTATAGGCAAACAACATTGACCTGTCTGTTTGACCTTTAATTTAAATATTTATCACAGACTACTGTGCATAAAGGCTATTTTGAACATGGATATATTGCGATTAAATATTGAATTCTAATTTTTTGTTAAAATTTTAATTATATTTCAGCACAGAAAAGAGAGACCTAAGTGGAAAAAAATATGTTTTGTTTTAAATTGGTCTATGTGCGTGTGTATATACCATAAATTTTTCCATTTTTTTCAAGAATATCAAAATGGTTAAGTATAAATACTCCCATTAGGTGCCTCATTATCTTTTGGTTATATGTAGGTCGACCAGGTGTGAATTTTATTTTACTCAATCACGCAGGTGAAAGGTAAATTTTTACCCAACATTCATTTGTAATTTGAGGCTCAAAAGGTTAGCTGGAATACACATTTTCTGTCAAAAATGTAATTTTTTCTATATACAGACGTTAACCAAAACATGCAGCATTGACAAAAATATACTTTTTAGTTAGGTCTCTGAATAATGAATAAATATGCGCTGTTAATTTTTGCAAGCACTTTTTTATTAAAACGTAATTTACAATATTTCATGTTCAAAATGGCCTTTATGCACAGTAGTGCATTTATGTATAGGGAACACAAGGCAATGAGAAAACGTGTGTACCGGTATATGTTATAATTAACTGTTAATCATAACAATACCCATGTATTGGTGGTCCTTTCTATATGAATATTCCAAATAAAAGGTCAAGAGGACAGGTCTATGTTGTTTACCCATAGTACACAAACTCCATTATGTTTTACAGGTGTGATAGGTATACAAACATTCGTAATGATAGATCCTAATTGATATGGCAAGTGTTGTTGATAGTTGTCCACCCCTTATTAACAATAATAAACTGACCCAAAAACATAAACACTCTGCCATCAGATCAAGCATGACTACATACAAACATTATACCATTATATCATGGAGGCAACAGTTTTATACTTTCTTGAGCTTTTTTTCAAACACACAAAAGTATTTTATAGAATGGCACATGGATATTTTCATAGTGATAGAGGTTTTTTTTAAGTATAACATACATGTACTAAACATACATCTCCATAGCAACAAAATTATAAGCAAACATGAAAGCTTGTTTAACTAACATTTTTATTGGGTTGAGATTCAACAATTAACATACCGGTATAAGATAATGTTTATCAACATTCTTTTTTATTTTTTGTAATATTTTACATGATATAAAAGAAAGAGACAAAAACACACACACACACACACACACACACACACACACACACACACACACACATAACAATATTCTACCAATATATCAAGATATATACCAGTAAGTCATCTTAAACATCATAAAAATAGTATGACATTTATATGCAAAAAATAATTAATTGTACTACAGTAAAACCTGCTATAGTGACCACCCCATGTAGGACCACTTGTCATTAAGACTATTTAAGGTCTCTGCTTCATATTTCAACCAAAAAATCTCTATATACATGTAAAGACCAGCTGTGCATAAAGTCCATTTGTGTCTTTAGTCCATGGATGGTCTTTGTATACTAGTTTTACTGTACCTGGCCCCGGTTTCACAATCATTCCTTAGCTAAGATTTTCCTTAACTTAAATCATGCAAAATTTTAATCTTTTTTAAGTTTGTTAATTATGAAGATATTCAGGATTTTAAGGTGTCAATCTTAAGATATTTTCCAGAATAAAACATTTGCATTTAGTTTTGACAAAAATATTAATCAATAGTGCCAGAAAATGATTACCAAAATTTGCTAAATTTAAGTTAAGGAAAATCTTAGCTAAGAAATGATTGTGAAACCAGGTCCTGTATTTAAAAACCATATATCCATAAATCATTAAAGTCTAAATTAAATTCTATATTTCTTATATTCCATATGTAGACTTTATACACAGGTTTTAATGTACATGTGCCTCTATATAAAAACTACCAGCCTATGTAGCTCATATTTCTTAGGTCAATTGGTGGTCTTTATTAACAGGTTTTACGGTATTTCAAATCTTTAAACTTAAAAAAAGATGATCTTGCACCAATGTGTAATTAAATATAGATAATTTACCATAATCAATTAGTTTACTGGCTCCAGTTTCACAATCATTTCTTAACTAAAGTTTTCCTCAATTTAAATCTGTCAAATTTTGACAATATTTTATGGAATTAATGTACAAAAAAATTTCAACAAAATTTAAATATAATATAGATGTTATAAGCTTCGAGTGATATTCAACATGACACCTTAAATTCATGAATATCTTGGAAAACTTAACAAAATTATTGGTATTCAGATTTCAAATTTGCTATACTTAAGGAAAACTTTGGTTAAGGAATGATTGTAAAACTGGAACCTGTACAAATGTTTAAAATTTGTTTTACCATATAACCAAAGTTAATTACCCACCAGGTAAATGAGTGAATTTCAAACATTTTTTCCTTTTATAAAAAAGATGTTCTATGTTTGATATCATGATGCTTGATGATGACAACATTTATAGCTAATAATCTTCCATGCCAGTAATTTTGTATGCCTCAAATTACTACTGAATACAGTAGTTTCCCCTGGAGAAAAATTACTAAAATTCCCCTATATGACCCGTAAAAATTCCCACAACAATAGTTAAGGCATTCAATTAAATACAAAACCAAACTGTTAACATGAATGTTTAAAACTCTCTTCATCCACCAAACTTTTGGATATTGTTACAACATCTTTGAAAAAGGATCCCACTGCAAACATGTCATAATGTACATACTGTACATCTATTCCAAAATTTCAAATTGTCCTTAGTCATAACAAGAGGCCCATGGGCCTGATACGCTCACCTGATAACTAATGGCTAGCTAATAGATTTAAAGAACACATAAAAACTAAACCCCAATGACTTTTTTCTTTACATCATGATAACTATTGTATCAATACCTACAACATTCTAATATACATGCCTATACAAAAAGTTTATAGTTTTCGAGATAATTAACCCTTTTGGTATTGTTTTGCATCTGTGACCTTGACCTTTGAACCCATGACCTTTTTCTTTACATCAAAATGATCGTTGTATCAATACCTACAACATTCTAATATACAAGCCTATACAAAAAGTTTATAGTTTTCGAAATAATCAACCATTTCGGTATTGTTTCGCATCTGTGACCTTGACCTTTGAACCCATGTCCTTTTTCTATACATCAAAATGATCGTTGTATCGATACCTACAACATTCTAATATACATGCCTATACAAAAAGTTTATAGTTTTCGAGATAATTAACCATTTCAGTATTGTTTCACATCTGTGACCTTGACCTTTTAACCCATGACCTTTTTCTATACATCAAAATGATTGTTGTATCGATACCTACAACATTCTAATATACATGCCTATACAAAATGTTTATAGTTTTCGAGATAATTAACCATTTCGGTATTGTTTCGCATCTGTGACCTTGGCCTTTGAACCCATGACCTTTTTCTATACATCAAAATGATCGTTGTATCGATACCTACAACATTCTAATATATATGCCTATACAAAAAGTTTATAGTTTTCGAGATAATTAACCATTTCGGTATTGTTTCTTATCTGTGACCTTGACCTTTGAACCCAAGACCTTTTTCTTTACATCAAAATGATCGTTGTATCAATACCTACAACATTCTAATATACATGCCTATACAAAATGTTTATAGTTTTCAAGATAATTAACCATTTCGGTATTGTTTCGCATCTGTGACCTTGGCCTTTGAACCCATGACCTTTTTCTATACATCAAAATGATCGTTGTATCGATACCTACAACATTCTAATATACATGCCTATACAAAAAGTTTATAGTTTTCGAGATAATTAAACATTTCCGTATTGTTTCGCATATGTGACCTTGACCTTTGAACCCATAACCTTTTTCTATATATCAAAATGATTGTTGTATCAATACCTACAACATTCTAATATACATGCCTATACAAAAAGTTTATAGTTTTCGAGATAATTAAACATTTCCGTATTGTTTCGCATATGTGACCTTGACCTTTGAACCCATAACCTTTTTCTATATATCAAAATGATTGTTGTATCAATACCTACAACATTCTAATATACATGCCTATACAAAATGTTTATAGTTTTCGAGATAATTAACCATTTCGGTATTGTTTCGCATCTGTGACCTTGGCCTTTGAACCCATGACCTTTTTCTATACATCAAAATGATCGTTGTATCGATACCTACAACATTCTAATATATATGCCTATACAAAAAGTTTATAGTTTTCGAGATAATTAACCATTTCGGTATTGTTTCGCATCTGTGACCTTGACCTTTGAACCCAAGACCTTTTTCTATACATCAAAATGATCGTTGTATCGATACCTACAACATTCTAATATATATGCCTATACAAAATATTTATAGTTTTCAAGATAATTAACCATTTTGGTATTGTTTCGCATCTGTGACCTTGACCTTTAAACCCATGACCTTTTTCTATACATCAAAATGATAGATGTATCAATACCTACAACATTCTAATATACATGCCTATACAAAAAGTTTATAGTTTTCAAGATAATTAACCATTTCAGTATTGTTTCACATCTGTGACCTTGAGCTTTGAAACCATGACCTTTTTCTATACATCAAAATGATCGTTGTATCAATACCTACAACATTCTAATATACATGCCTATACAAAAAGTTTATAGTTTTCAAGATAATTAACCATTTCAGTATTGTTTCACATCTGTGACCTTGACCTTTGAACCCATGACCTTTTTCTATACATCAAAATGATCGTTGTATCAATACCTACAACATTCTAATATACATGCCTATACAAAAAGTTTATAGTTTTTGAGATAATTAACCTTTTCAGTATTGTTTCACATCTGTGACCTTGACCTTTGAACCTATGACCTTTTTCTATACATCAAAATGATCGTTGTATCAATACCTACAACATTCTAGTATACATGCCTATACAAAATGTTTATAGTTTTCGAGATAATTAACCATTTCGGTATTGTTTCGCATCTGTGACCTTGACCTTTGAATCCATGACGTTTTTCTATACATCAAAATGATCGTTATATCGATACCTACAACATTCTAATATACATGCCTATACAAAATGTTTATAGTTTTCGAGATAATTAACCATTTCGGTATTGTTTCGCATCTGTGACCTTGACCTTTGAACCCATGACCTTTTTCTATACATCAAAATGATCGTTGTATCGATACCTACAACATTCTAATATACATGCCTATACAAAAAGTTTATAGTTTTCGAGATAATAATTATAATCAGAGGTACAAAAAATTAGGTCACGACCTTCACAATCGACCTTGACCTCATTTTGAAGATACTAACAAGAAGATGTCAAAACTGAAAACCCCATGTCATTATCTGGTCAAATAGTCAAGTTATAACAATTTGAAGCTATTTTACGATTTTTTCAAAATTAAACGCAAAAACGCGTAACCTATTTTTTATCCGAATTTCACAAAATGAACAAACTATAGGCTTAAGACCCTAGAGAAGCTAAATATCACATCAGATTTTTTCTCCAATCAGTACTTTCGGAGAAGAAGATTTTTTAAGATTTTTGCACCCCTAGGTCACCTTGACCTAGTTATGGTAGCCATAGCAATGCCACGAACAAATCTGAATTGCACCAGCCCATATATACTTCTGACAAAGTTTCATTAAAAACTGTCCAGTAGTTTCAGAGGAGAAGTCGAAAATAGATGTTAACGACGCACACACGCACGCACACACGCACACACGCACGCACATACACACGCTGCGCTATGCCATAAGCTCACATGACCTTCGGTCAGGTGAGCTAAAAATTTGCTAATCTTTCCCAATCCAAAAGGCAGAAGGTAGTAGTAAAAGACGGTAACAAAATTACTGGATGTCTTGATGAATGATGATGATGATGATATTCAAAAGCAAAATAAGGTCAAAATAATTTATCAATTTATATCATTATAGCAATATTATGTGACATTACAAGGATTTTTAATTTTATTACAACAGCAACATAACACAGATAAAATGGCAATTTTTCATAAAATCAATATATACCGGTAGACAAGATACACACTGCCCTCCAGATATAAGTATACACAGTCAATATTCCTTCTTATACACAAATTTTTTATAATACCTACCAATATGGAGATAGTGCTGGTTGATTATCTTTTCTTCTCAATAACAAACTAGAAAAACTGAGCCACAAGCTCACAAAAAATACCCCCCCCCCCTCCCCCCCCCATAAAAAAAAATCCATCGGATCAAATTTTAAATAGGAGGTGCACATCTACATTATATCACAAAGATTGTGTGAAAGTTTCATGAAAATCCATTGAAGGGTTCAGGAGGAGTTGCGGATAAGAGATAGGTACCCTAAGGTGTAACGGAAGGACAGACACACGGACGGACACCCCTATCACTATATACCCCCCACTTTTTTAAGGGGGGTATAATAAATGGTGTTTTTGAACTGTAAATTGTTAATTTATGATATAAACTCCTATTTTATTTGCTTGACCAGATAACCATCTTAAAGTAAAGTTGATTGGAGTCTTTTTTTTAAATTTCTTATTTTAAAGTTTTCTAAGAGACACAACAGTTGAGAAGTCCTTCATACAAAATAATTTTCATCATAGAAATCTTGAAAATTTGAAAATTTTATATCAACAGTTCAAAAAGTTTTTGGCAGAATAGATTGATAAAAAGTATCACATAAAACAATGGAAATTATAATATACAAGAAAGTAAGAATATTAAATGTGTATACTTATTTATGGAACGTAGTGTAAGATATAAAAGTAATTCTTTCTTTACCAGAAAACAGCAAATACACATTACAAAACATGTATTCACTAAATAATTTACCCAAATGTCACAAATAACCCCATTTAATACCACTGTATATGAACACTAGTGGAGCCGTCTTTCCACAGCGGACTTTCTGTATGTATCTGTGCTCGGCACATTGGACAAGTCTTTTCTCTATCAAACCAAACTGACACACAATTTTCACAGAAAATATGCTGAAAAACAACAAAGAATACAGCTATATTTGGTATTTTATATTTGGCTGTAATATTAATACAACATATAAACAAGTATCGGACACTAATTCTTGTTGATTAAGTTACGTAGTGTGTGTGTGTGTGTGCATATGTGTGCAAGTGTGTGTGTTTACAGTATGTGTGCAAGTGTGTTTATGCATTTGTGTGTGTGTAATAATTTTGCAGCTTATCCATGTACAGGTGTTGTTTGTAGTTTTGCAGCCATTTTCACTGTTCTGTTATAGCTGAAAAAACACTTTACAGACACAAAAATTGAATTTCCTTACTTCTTTATACTATACAATAAACAGAATCTTATATTTTTAAACTGTAACATTGCATTTTTCCACTCATTGAATAAAATGTTTATGTATTTTGTACAAGGCTTGTTGCATAAAATTTTATTCAACTTGTTTAACAAATCCAAAATAACATAGTCACTCGTGTTAGATCCTCTATACAGTACATACCTTACAATTCAACATGACAGGATCTTTATAGTCATCTTGACATATTGGACACATTGCTTCATCTGATGTTTTCATATCAGTTGAACTTGGTCGAACTCCATATGACTGTCGAATAAAAAGAATAAAGACCAATTCATGAATATAGAGCACAGAAAAATGTCAATATAATGCTTCCTTTTCCTAATGATAACTTTTCCACAGGTTTCTGAAGTGTTTTTCTTCATTACCCCCCCCCCCTTTCCTCCATTTATTCTGTTAAACCTTTAACATAATATGCAATGCTGATGCCAGTTTTTTTTTATTCCCCCTAGATTTTTAAATCAATGACTTTTGCTAGATAAACAGAATTAAGAGTAAGTATGCTGAGGACATTGTTTTGTAATCAGCTGTCACTTCACTGTTTGGGATCCATTTTGCTAGCCAGTTTTGAGGGTAGTTTATGCATTTTTAGGGTAAAAACAAACTTTGTGAATCCAGAGACTGACATACACTGGAAGTCATACTGGGGCTAAATGTCGTGCTGAGGCTAAAGGTCATGTTGGGGCTAATTGTCATGCTGAGGTTTTTATGTCAAGCTTTTCTGCATTTTGAAAAGGCCAGCTAAATACATGCATATATTAAAACTCACCACATCGGTTTTTAATCTTAGGAAGGCATTCTTCACTTCTATAAACTTTGCAAAAACTTGATTAATCTGTAAATTATAAACAACACCAGCTGATAATTACTTATATTATAAGATTTTATCTCTAAAGTAACAGGAGGCCAGGTGGTATTACGTTAAGACTCACTGATCACAATGTCAGTCACGGCCTGAGTTTAAAACCTATTCAAACAGATCTGTGTGTAAAAAATGTCAGTTTACTAAATGAAGGTTGGTGGGTTTCTCCAGGCACCCCAGTTGCCACCATCAAGAAATGACTACCTCAATATCAGAGGAAGAATTTTGACAATGGCATAAAACACCATTACTCTATGCGACTCTAATAGTCATATTAAGTTTAATTTATACACAGAATTTGGAGATGAGGTAGACATAGTTTTCAAATAATTTCAAAACTACTGTATACTTACCTTAAATAAAGAATATGCAATAGTTAAAAATCCACCAAATAGCCAGGACTGGCCGTCAAACAAGAAATGGAACCAGGGTATGGTTGGTAGTAATAATCTATAAAACTGCATTAAATGTTCTGTAAACATGTGAAGCTTACCCTAAATAAAAAATAATAATTGAAACAAAATATAAAATGTTTTTTTTATGGTTTCATATGTTTATCTTAGACATTCAACTTTTTCTTTTTTTCTCCTAAATAATGTAGCTATTTCATATTTCTGGCACATTCTAATGCAATTAAACAATTTGTTAATAAATTCTAACAAGGTAGAAATTCTACATATATTCAATGTCAGCTAATTTTTGGGATCTTGCATGTAAATACAGGTTCAGAAAGTATCAAAATAAAACTAAGATAAAGATAATGCAAAAGATTTGCTCAGAGGACACCAAAAAAATGCATTGTCCTAAAATTATTGAACCCTCCCCATCTTCTCTTCCACAAACCAATGCAATTTAACAGTTTCTTTAAGTGATACCCTATCATGTTTGTGTAGATCTATTTTTTTTATTTTCCTTTAATATAAAATTGCAAAAGTTGATTTTTAAAAGAAAAAACATTATTCCTGGAAACTACATCTAAAACAAGCTGCACAATTGAGCAAATGGTAACCCACAATGCAATCTCTCTCCCTCTCTTTCAACAAACACATCTAGCAAGACTTGAAAATAGGTAATGTCTGTTCTTTTGCTTAGCCGGAAGCATTTAGAAAAAGATAGAAGTCATGGAATGTTTCAAAAGAGACTTTAAAAACTGATGCCTGAGACATGGCAGACTTGGCATGATAAAGAAAATCCCTCCTTACACATTTAGTGCACCTCAGAGGTAAAAATTTCTATCTCATTTTACCTATAGCTGTTGATGCCTTGATATAAGGGAAATATTCTTAACTGGGACATAAGACTCCATTCAATCAATCTTCCAACAGACAATTATACAATGATCCTTGTGAAGAAAACTATACAATGTACTATTATACAGGGCTCTCTTTGGTTGTTATTTGTCCCATTCACAATTCAAAATCATATGATTTTTCAAAATTTTGAAAATTCCGCCTTTAAAAAACAGTGTTTTAGAGTTTCCTTTCACTTGAATGGTATTTTTCTTTTTCAGTTTTGGCCATTATGGTGCTTTTTTCACAATTACAAGAGCCCTGACCCCATTCACAAAAGGGTTAGGGAGAGTTCTATTATAAGTATTACTTACTCTTTTCTTTTGACTGACAGGTAACATAGACAATAGTGATTTTACTATCATTGTTATAAATTTTACTATAAAATCTGTTACTATGACAACCCACATAAACAACCAGATGTCTGCAGACCATACAGCTGGCAGTGTAAATATTAGTCTGAAATTAAAATAAGAATTAATGACTTATTCTGAAATCAATCGTTCTAGTTAAAAAATTAATTTCAGAAAGTAATGCAATTTATTCTGAAATCAATCCTTCTTGTAACAAAATACAATGTAGTTCCAAAATGTAATACATTATAAAATTGAATGATGCCTTACATTCTGAACAGACACACAGAAATATCAAAGATGTATTTAACCAGGTGCCTGTACATGTAATTATTTACAATTACAACTTTATTCACACCCAGTGGCCTCCGTTGCAGAGTGGTCTAAAACATATACTTATTGTATATAGTACCTCTCACAACCAACTTTTGATTTATGCATAGATATAAAATAATTTCATTTCTTTTTAGGTGAGCTAACGCCTTGCTCTTATTCTGAAATCTATTATATATCTTTTCCATAAATCATATACTTATTGTATATAGTGCCTCTCACAACCAACTTTTGATTTAAGCAGGAATATAACATAATTTTATTTCTTTTTAAGTATGCTAAAAGTCTTGCTCTTATTCCGAAATCTATTATACATTTTCTTCCATTTTATCTTTTTGAAAAATGACACTGAAATTAATAACTTGATGTTATATTTTTGATATGCAAATTGAAATGACATCTCACAATGTAACACTTAATGGAAAACATACATGTACATTTGAGCTATGAAAGTTAATTGATGGTAGAGTGCTTGCTCTGCTGGTAATGTATCGATATAAGTGAAATATGTTTTACTTGGACGTAACCCCCATTCAATCAATCGATCATGTGATATAAATGTAAAAGTTTGAGATAATATAAGCAGATACTCACAGATTCCATAGTTTTTGATCGCGGAAAACATAAAACACACAACAAATATTTGCAGACAAGAAAAGTGTGACCCACAAAAACGACAATAAATTCCGTCCTGTATTAGAATCCTGAAATAAAATGTAGTATAAACTATGAATATGAAAACATTAAACTTGTTTAAAGAAACAATAAAAATACAATTATTCAAAATTATAAAACCAACAGAACCGTGTCTGTGTACATGTACCGGCATTTGCAAAATGTACCGTTAGATAAGAATTCAAAACTGGCAGAATTTTATTCAAGTGTAGAAGCATCTAAATGGGTTTCTTTTTGACTGCTCGCTCCTAAAGAAAGTTAATCAGCTGTTGAGACCTAACAATACTGAAAATTTCCAGGAATTTCTCTTTATTGCCAAACACTTTATATAGAGGTGCCACTATAGGTGGTTTACTGTATAGAACTTGTCTATGGAAAGATAGACTTCAAAAGATGTGTCGATAATATAGGGTTAATGTGTAACTGGTATTAACTACCAGTTGGTCTTAAAAAGTCAGATGCCACTATAGGAGGATTATTGTACATGTTATGTATCAGAAAAATTAAAATAATAATAGCCACATGTGTGAGTGTTTTGAGTGAATATCTGAAGAAGCTCACATCATTTAGAATTGGTCAAAATCCATATCAGAGTGTGGTCAAAATAAATTGTAAATTTTTGAAAATAAAATTAAGTACAAAAAATCAGTACTTGAATTAACAAGGGATTTGCCATGTATAATTGTTTAAATCTTCCAAGTTTTCAACCCAATTGTACAGGGCTGTCATACAACTTTTTTGGACCATGGAAACTTCATTTCAGTATCATATCATGTTGATAAAATTTGTAAAATCCAAGTTGAATCACTTACTCTTAATGATGCTTGATGAACTGCTTTTTGTAAGGTCATGTTGGCATAGAAAAATGTTCCACCAAGACCAATAAATACCAAAAACCCTAAAATTAAATTTATAAAGTTGTAGATTATCAATAAAACTTAATATAACACAGATATCTCATCAGCCCTCAAATTTGTCTACTAAAATGGTGGCCAAATTGTCCTTGAATTGTGTCTGGCGACCTAAAATTTAAATTGGTGGCCAGCTGGCCACTTACTTTTCAAATCCACTTTGAGAGCTGGTCATGATTTAAAGTTTATTTTTATAACCATGGTAACAGAAATCTAGGTTGTCCTTTTATATCCCTTATCATTGAATTTGAGTGAAGTAGAATGACATGGATTATGATGATATTTTATGCCTGTCAAGATTCTTTCACCTAAAAATATTTAGGCAGTCAGTTTCAGGGTGGTGGAGGAAACTGGAGTATCAGAGAAAACCATTGATCCTCAAAAACTGACAAACTTTATCACACTAGGATCTGCCTGAGTGGAATTTGAACCTAAGACTATTCAGTCACTCAGGACCTGGACAAATGAATCTAAGACTATTCAGTCACTCAGGATCTGGACAAATGAACCTAAGACTATTCAGTCACTCAGGACCTGGACAAATGAACCTAAGACTATTCAGTCACTCAGGACCTGGACAAATGAACCTAAGACTATTTAGTCACTCAGGATCTGGACAAATGAACCTAAGACTATTCAGTCACTCAGGACCTGGACAAATGAACCTAAGACTACTCAGTCACTCAGGACCTGGACAAATGAACCTAAGACTACTCAGTCACTCAGGATCTGGACAAATGAACCTAAGACTATTCAGTCACTCAGGACCTGGACAAATGAACCTAAGACTATTCAGTCACTCAGGACCTGGACAAATGAACCTAAGACTATTTAGTCACTCAGGACCTGGACAAATGAACCTAAGACTATTCAGTCACTCAGGACCTGGACAAATGAACCTAAGACTATTCAGTCACTCAGGATCTGGACAAATGAACCTAAGACTATTCAGTCACTCAGGACCTGGACAAATGAACCTAAGACTATTCAGTCACTCAGGATCTGGACAAATGAACCTAAGACTACTCAGTCACTCAGGACCTGGACAAATGAACCTAAGACTATTCAGCCACTCAGGATCTGGACAAATGAACCTAAGACTACTCAGTCACTCAGGATCTGGACAAATGAACCTAAGACTATTCAGTCACTCAGGACCTGGACAAATGAACCTAAGACTATTCAGTCACTCAGGACCTGGACAAATGAACCTAAGACTATTTAGTCACTCAGGACCTGGACAAATGAACCTAAGACTATTCAGTCACTCAGGACCTGGACAAATGAACCTAAGACTATTCAGTCACTCAGGATCTGGACAAATGAACCTAAGACCATTCAGTCACTCAGGACCTGGACAAATGAACCTAAGACTATTTAGTCACTCAGGATCTGGACAAATGAACCTAAGACTATTCAGTCACTCAGGACCTGGACAAATGAACCTAAGACTACTCAGTCACTCAGGACCTGGACAAATGAACCTAAGACTACTCAGTCACTCAGGATCTGGACAAATGAACCTAAGACTATTCAGTCACTCAGGACCTGGACAAATGAACCTAAGACTATTCAGTCACTCAGGACCTGGACAAATGAACCTAAGACTATTTAGTCACTCAGGACCTGGACAAATGAACCTAAGACTATTCAGTCACTCAGGACCTGGACAAATGAACCTAAGACTATTCAGTCACTCAGGATCTGGACAAATGAACCTAAGACTATTCAGTCACTCAGGACCTGGACAAATGAACCTAAGACTATTCAGTCACTCAGGATCTGGACAAATGAACCTAAGACTACTCAGTCACTCAGGACCTGGACAAATGAACCTAAGACTATTCAGTCACTCAGGATCTGGACAAATGAACCTAAGACTACTCAGTCACTCAGGATCTGGACAAATGAACCTAAGACTATTCAGTCACTCAGGACCTGGACAAATGAACCTAAGACTATTCAGTCACTCAGGACCTGGACAAATGAACCTAAGACTATTTAGTCACTCAGGACCTGGACAAATGAACCTAAGACTATTCAGTCACTCAGGACCTGGACAAATGAACCTAAGACTATTCAGTCACTCAGGATCTGGACAAATGAACCTAAGACTATTCAGTCACTCAGGACCTGGACAAATGAACCTAAGACTATTCAGTCACTCAGGATCTGGACAAATGAACCTAAGACTACTCAGTCACTCAGGACCTGGACAAATGAACCTAAGACTATTCAGTCACTCAGGATCTGGACAAATGAACCTAAGACTATTCAGTCACTCAGGACCTGTTAGGGTTGTCATTCTTGCCTCAAAAAGTTTGATGATAACTTTTATTACCTTGACCTTTGGTAATATTGGGTCAAGGTAATTCAACTGTATTAGCTTCCATGGCAAATTTACATCACAGTTCACTTTCTTATCACTTATCATTTATGATTTCAAAAATGTTCATCAAAAAGTTTGCATGACAATGTGACACCAATGAACAAAAGCAAGAAAATAATATGATAAAGAAACTAATCAATGACTTTTAAATACAACTTTTGCTACTTGCCTAAAACATGATCTGACATCAACCGAATGAATAAAATCAGGATAAATATCCCAGAATTCATCAGTAACATTTTGAAGTCCAATCTTCGTCCCGATTGGTCGTTATCATTCTGTCCATCTTCGTCCTCATTTTGATTTTCATCTGGCATGTGAATATGATGAAAATGTCCATGTTGACCAGGTACATCCTGGGATAATCTGTTCATAAAAGGGTTGTCTGACCCAATGTTGAGAACAACAGATGGTTCCGATATTGGCGTAACATTCTGAAGTCCTGGTGTTGTAGTGTGGCCTGACCTTGAGGCTGGTGTCCTGTGTTGATAAGGTCCAGTGGAGGAGGACGATACAATCCTTGGCATTAGTCCAGACATAGTCTGTCCAACATTGTATGGAATGTTTCCATTTAGATTTATTCTTTCACCAATATTCTCAGGAATTTGAAAGAAGAATCTGGAATTTTCATTAGATGAATTACTTTCAGCCATTTTACATGCTAATTATGTTTCTAGATGTAGTCATATCATTTTGTTTTTCTTTGTAATATATCAACACTTCTTCCCTGCAAAAATTAAATATACATGTAGATCATAATATGATAATGAACCTGCACATACCGGTATGTCATGTCAGATTTAGGGATCAGTTACACATATACATATGTAGCTCATCTTACTATAATAACATGAACTTAAAAATCTACAAACTTTTTGTCTGCATATAATTTAAAATAAGTTGACATGTAAATAGAGAAATTTTGACAATGAATACAACCCTAAGTATGGTGTATTTTTTCGGATAAACATTCTCTAGGTTCTTTTAAGGTTGTTGCATTTTTTATATCATAAAATGTAAACAAAATTTTATTAATTTAGTTCATTTATTTATATGCTTGCAGTTTCACCCTATTTGCATGTCAATGCAAGAGGTCACAAGTCACTTGATTTTCAAAATGGCTGCAAAAACAAGACAAAGTCTGTGTCTCATTGAAAATGATCTCGTACAAGTGTCAAATGGCAAATTTGGATGAAATCTTAACATACTTTGAAGAAAACATTTTAGTTTCAAGAACTGAATGTTAGTTGATCACCATGTGGATATTTATTGTTGAGAAAATAGAATCAACTGCCTCAAGGTGGAGGCCAACATCTAAATTCTAGAAGGGTAGCAGGTTCTGTCATCCAATGGTCCCCTTTCATCAATGAGCACCAGTGTTCAATGGAGTTCACCAGCGTACCAAATGATCAATACCCTTTAACGTTTGTGCAGAACAATTTGGAAAACGTTTACGTTGAAATTTCTGGAATGTCATTTTTATGGCAAAATGTGAACTGAACCAATCTCATCTTATTCGGCAGAAACTGTCGTAATACACTGGTAAACCCTATTTGGTCTGGAGAAAACACTGGGAAATGTAAAATCTCAAGTCATAGTATGGAGTCTAAAACACCCCCTCTGTTAGTGTTACAATCTTTGTTTATTTGCATTTTATTTTACAAATTTCTTGTTACATTCATTACATATTTTGAATTGTGTGAGTGAAATGAAGTAGTTTTTGAAATTAAAATGCCCAAAATTATGCGGGTAAGATGACATGCTTTTTGTCGTCACAAAATATAGACACACTCTTTACCCAAGACGTCTCTAATTAACCAATACAATTTTTCAATCACCTGTCACTTTCCCGGAAGTGGAAACGTTGAGAAACCACAAAGTATAACCAAATGTCTGATTGGTCAAATGAAAACGCAGAAACCAATCGAAATCCTTCAAACATCAAGTATTGATGTTTTACTATTTTTCGTCATTTTCGCATTTATTTAATTTTATGCAAAATGCTCTTGAACATTAATAATTTCAACAGAAAATTATATGACTATTTTTCTGTGAATTAAAGATCGTAAAGTTACTGATTGAAGAATTTTTGAATACGAAGCTATCATATTTACACTTTTTGTTTAATGGCTGCCATGCCAATTCTGAATTCCAGATATATCCGAAGACGTTGGCTTTTAATACTTGTTTTTGTTTGTTGTGCTGTTTATTTGCTATCTCATACATTATCAAAGGTAACAAAGTATTGCTTTGTATCGACATTTATATGAATTTCGGACATCTGACGACATAAACAACATAATTCTTGCACATACTTTGTCTTTCTCGTCATGCAAATAGAAATTTATTTATATCATCTAAGGATAAGCACAATTTCGAACCCATGCAAACCCATTCGTAAGATAGATTTGTTTTAGAAACTAAGAGGGGAACTTCTATTTATTTTGAGTTTCAGTACACAGATCATATCAGGGGTTCAAAATTGTGTTTTGGAATGGAAGGTTAGGACCTTTTTCATTTATTTTTTGCAGGTCCTACATAAAGTTTCAACATTGAAAGATTCATATACAATTACGTTATCATAAAGAAAGAGCAGTATTATCCTGGTAAAATACTGCAAGGTCCATTGTACTTTTATAGTTTAAATATCAAGAGTCCCAATGTAAAATCAAATAGGTCCCAGACCTCTGATTTGGGGAAGTTTGAACCCCTGTCATATCTGATAATACTTTATTAATTCAGATATTTATCTTTGTAAACCCCTCTGTTTTATGTTTTTAGAATTCAGCTTTAGTATCAGAAGATTATGAAGTAAGACACACAATATTACGTCAACCGTTCCAGTGGAAACCAAAAGTTCCAGATCTTGATACCAACTCAAGCAAAACCATAGAATGTAGAAATTCTATACAAGGCCAGACACTAATAGTAGATGAAAGAGGTTTGAATATTTATTATACTTTAACTAAGTTTCCACAAATTAAAAAAATATAGTAGCCAAATTTCCAAAATTTGTGAAAATAGGGTCCTGTTTAGGCATTTTCTCGCAAATTAAAATAGGTTACTTTTGAGAGAATTTTCTGAAGTAGTAGCTAATGACGATTTAAGCTACCAGGAATAAAAACATAGCATTAAAAGTTCTTTAAATGAAGTTCTAATTTACAGGTCTATAGTTATATCACTAGGATTTATATATGACATCAGTAAGGTTAATGGAAGTCCCAGATGTCTTTTGTGTGTCTGTCCAATAGTTGGGTCAGACCCGACTGGGAATTGATTGCAGAGTGCTTGACTAAAGAACAATCACTATCCACTTTAAAGTCTTGGGTTAGAGCCGTCTCAGGATTGAACCCACACACTCCCACTTACAGAGCAAACACTCTAACAACTGAGCTACTGCATTGGTTGTCCAATAGTGATGCTCGTAATAAAAATGAGCAATCGATAATCAGAGAGACATAATCGATTGATTAGTCCATTTATAATCCAAATCTTCAGTACTTCAGCATTATAAATTATAATTGCCCACCCATAACAAATAAAGCTGACAATACCATAACATTATGTCATAACAAGTAGTTAAATTTGTAAAAAATTAAGAGCCATGCATTCTTTCAGTTTTATTCTCAAAACTTTAGAGCTCATGGTCCCTGCATACAGATAAATTATCTGTTTAGCACCCATCATGTTGTTTAAGGAGGATGAAATGGAAATGAAATGGACATGACAACAATCTGGAAACTGCTCGTCCATGTTGGTGATGATAGATTGTTAATCTTGTGACTGGTTATAAGGGTTGCCGTTTTGACAATTATCAACAATGGATCTTTAGCAATAATCATCAACCTCCTTACATTCAATATTAATTTCAATGTCAAGTATTAAAGTTTGTGTTAGCAAGAATTTTATCCTGCAAAAATGCTTATAATACACCATAGCCGATGTACATGTTTAGATAATGGGTGCTGTATTATTGTTTTTCAGGTTATGTATGTAGAAGACATGAATTAGATTCTGGAGGATGTTGTGATGTGTTAAAACGTCCAGAGATAATAAAGCATAGCTGTGATACCTGCCGAGATAATGGATGTTGTACTGTGTATGAATATTGTGTGTCATGTTGTCTACATCCAGAAAAGGTACACACAATTAAATTTGAGTACAAAAAATAATTTATATGTAATTTGTTTTCCTATACCATTTTGTATTTACCATATTCTTGACTATGTAACAGGAAAGGGCAAAATACAGCAACCAAGTAGAGACATAAACAGGTATCTTCCCATAACTAATCCCTTATTTTGCCAAATGACCCCATTGTTTAGATCTTAGTGGGCTTTATTTAACTTTTGTGCTGCCAACTTTCTCAGGAAACATATTTATCAGTGCCAAGTTTATTTTGGATAAAAATTTCAAAACCTGTACATACACTTGAGAGGGTAAAAAATCCTTATTTGTTGGTATATTGTTATGAACTCTTTCAGAAAATAATGTGTATTAATTACTTCAGTATATATAAAAACATATACCATATACCGGTAGTAAACAAAGAATGCTTGCTATTTCCACAATTTACACAATCACAGGTGAGACAGGTATGCTCAGGTAAAAACAAATAATTCTATTGAAATACTGCTAAAATTAAGTTCCAATGATTTTTCTGAATAATTATATCATCAGACAGTTCCAACTTGGATTCTGAATCGGAATAGTTTATTATCCTTGAAATCACATCATCTGTTAACAACCTGCCTTCCATTGTTTACATGCAATAAATTTGGTAAAAGATACAGTTCAAATTCATCAAAAATGTTTACTGTAGATTTGGCTTTTGTATTTCTATTGACCTACCATAAAGCAGCATTATGATTTCATAAAGTGTTGTTTTGGTGCTTGTATAGGCTGTAAAATGATCAGGTTTTGTAACAGGTATTCATTACTATTCAACTCACTGATTGGCGAGATTGGCAGCGAAAGAGTTAATATAAATGCAAAATATTGATGTTATGGTGTTTTTTGAGGAAAGTTTTTTTGAAAATGTTCTCTTTAAAGAGATTGAACAGTGTGACAATGCTTCTGGTACTTTTATTAATACATGTATATTGTTTTGTCATATTTTAGGAAAGATTGTTAAGAAAAATCCTGGTCAGTGCTCGAGAATCTAGTGATAAATTATTGGTGTCTGTAACTGATCATTTTGAACTTTGTCTGGCCAAGTGTAGAACATCTTCAATGGTAAGTTAGAATAATCAGGGTTTTGTTAATGTGAAGGACTTGAATAATCAGGGTTTTATTAATGTGAAGGACTTGAATAATCAGGGTTTTAATGTGAAGGACTTAAATAATCAGGGTTTTAATAATGTGAAGGACTTGAATAATCAGGGTTTTAATGTGAAGGACTTGAATAATCAGGGTTTTATTAATGTGAAGGACTTGAATAATCAGGGTTTTAATGTGAAGGACTTGAATAATCAGGGTTTTATTAATGTGAAGGACTTGAATAATCAGGGTTCTAATGTGAAGGACTTGAATAATCAGGGTTTTAATGTGAAGGACGAATAATCAGGTTTTTAATGTGAAGAACTTGAATATTCAGGGTATTAGTGTGATGGACTTGAATAATCAGTGTTTTAATGTGAAGGACTTGAATAATCAGGGTTTTATTAATGTGTAGGACTTGAATAATCAGGGTTTTAATGTGAAGAACTTGAATATTCAGGGTATTAGTATGATGGACTTGAATATTCAGTGTTTTAATGTGAAGGACTTGAATAATCAGGGTTTTATTAATGTGTAATCAGGGTTTTAATGTGAAGGACTTGAATATTCAGGAATTTAATGTGAAGGACTTGAATAATCAGGAATTTAATGTGAAGGACTTGAATATTCAGGAATTTAATGTGAAGGACTTGAATAATCAGGGTTTTATTAATGTGAAGGACTTGAATAATCAGGGTTTTAATGTGAAGGACTTGAATAATCAGGGTTTTAATGTGAAGGACTTGAATAATCAGGGTTTTATTAATGTGAAGGACTTGAATAATCAGGGTTTTAATGTGAAGGACTTGAATAATCAGGGTTTTATTAATGTGAAGGACTTGAATATTCAGGAATTTAATGTGAAGGACTTGAATAATCAGGGTTTTATTAATGTGAAGGACTTGAATAATCAGGGTTTTGATGTGAAGGACTTGAATAATCAGGGTTTTAATGTGAAGGACTTGAATAATCAGGGTTTTATTAATGTGAAGGACTTGAATAATCAGGGTTCTAATGTGAAGGACTTGAATAATCAGGGTTTTAATGTGAAGGACAAATAATCAGGATTTTTATGTGAAGAACTTGAATATTCAGGGTATTAGTGTGATGGACTTGAATATTCAGTGTTTTAATGTGAAGGACTTGGATAGTCAGGGTTTTATTAATGTGTAATCAGGGTTTTAATGTGAAGGACTTGAATATTCAGGAATTTAATGTGAAGGACTTGAATAATCAGGGTTTTAACTTTATCTTTAATACTTACTTGACTTAGTCCTCTTCGTGTGTATGTCCACATAAGGCCATCTCCAGCTCTCGCCACAACTGTCTGTCCTTTGCCTTTTTCTCTGCTTTCTTTATCTTTAATAACCCATGCAGAATTGTGATGCATCAAGCAGAAACTATACTTGTCATGATATAAACTATACTTGTCATGATATAAACTATAATTGTCATGATATAAACTATACTTGTCATGATATAAACTATACTTGTCATGATATAAACTATAATTGTCATGATATAAACTATACTTGTCATGATATAAACTATACTTGTCATGATATAAACTATACTTGTCATGATATAAACTATACTTGTCATGATATAAACTATACTTGTCATGATATAAACTATACTTGTCATGATATAAACTATAATTGTCATGATATAAACTATACTTGTCATGATATAAACTATACTTGTCATGATATAAACTATAATTGTCATGATATAAACTATAATTGTCATGATATAAACTATAATTGTCATGATATAAACTATACTTGTCATGATATAAACTATACTTGTCATGATATAAACTATAATTGTCATGATATAAACTATAATTGTCATGATATAAACTATACTTGTCATGATATAAACTATAATTGTCATGATATAAACTATACTTGTCATGATATAAACTATAATTGTCATGATATAAACTATAATTGTCATGATATAAACTATAATTGTCATGATATAAACTATACTTGTCATGATATAAACTATACTTGTCATGATATAAACTATACTTGTCATGATATAAACTATACTTGTCATGATATAAACTATACTTGTCATGATATAAACTATACTTGTCATGATATAAACTATACTTGTCATGATATAAACTATACTTGTCATGATATAAACTATACTTGTCATGATATAAACTATACTTGTCATGATATAAACTATACTTGTCATGATATAAACTATAATTGTCATGATATAAACTATACTTGTCATGATATAAACTATACTTGTCATGATAAAACTATACTTGTCATGATATAAACTATACTTGTCATGATATAAACTATACTTGTCATGATATAAACTTATGATTTTGCTGATATAAACAACATTTATTGATTGAATAGAGTTTTACAACAATATTTTACTCATATCAAGAAGTCACCAGAAAGGTGAAATGGCAGTAATTTTGACTTTTGCACTGCACTTAGGGCAATGTGCAGGGAGGGTTCTTCAATGTGCCACACCTCCTGTATCACGGGACATCAATTTTTAAGGTCTGTTCCAAAGGACCCAGTGACTGTCATTTCTAAATGCATTCTAAATGGCATAAGAACAGTCTCTACTTATTGTAAGTCCTGGTCAGGCTCAGGCAATGTTGGAACCCACAACCTCCCACATATGAATGAAAACAACATTGGTTTCTGATAAATATACATAAATTACAGACAGAAATTATAAAACTCCAATAACCTGAAACTTTTTCACCTCAAATGGTTGGTCTTTCTTTACAGGTTTAAATGTTTGCCTGCTCTTTTTCAGAAATATTTGTAATTTTTCTTTGCATGTTTTTTATACTTACAGAGTGTGCAGCATGAGAACTCTTACAGAAACTCAAAGACAAAGTTTTGTTATGGAGAAAATCCACCGGAGTTACAGGCCCTAGTCACCTAGAAATCAAATATCTATGTAAATTACCACAGAGTTTTATATTTTTGATACTACCTGTATATAATGATGTATATATATTGACCTTTATAATTTTTATTTGTCTAGAGACGTGTATATAATATATCGTCTAAAGATGTGTATATAATTTTTTGTATTGTGTATTGTACAAAGAAAATCATAAATAATGGCAGTATATAGGAAGATAGAGAAAGACGCTGTTAAGGAACAGATGCCCTTCAATATTGACTGGTTAAATTCCTCGTATCAAGAGACACTACTACCCAACGCTCCATGGCATTCTGTAAGTAAAAATACTAGTGTAGTTATTTTCCCCAGATATAGTAAAACCTCATTATAATGCCACTCAATAACTTTGCCACCTTGCTTATCAACACAGTATTTTGAAGTCCCCAAATATAAATAATCTATGTATTTATACATTTTTTTCTTTCTTTGATTTATATTCAAACTCCTTTATTACCACTGCAGTAGCTCAGTTGGTAGAGTGCTCGCTTCCTAAGTCGTAGGGCGGTTCAAACCCAGACTGGGTCTGACCTAAGAAAGTGTGACTGTTCTTTTGCCAAGCATTCGGCATTATGAAATTAAAGTCATGGTTCTTTCGGATGGGAACTTAAAATAAACGAGGTCCCTTGTCACGGTGGGCTCGGCATGATATAGAAACCCTGCTTTATAATGCCATCAGAGCAACGCACAGGAAAAATTTCTGCATCTTGGCCTGTATCTGGTGATGTCTCGATATAAGTGAAATATTCTTGAATCGGATGTTAAACACCATTGCTCACTCACTCAAGCCCCCCCCCCTTTATTATGACTAAATAAGCTTAAACAAATTTTATCTTAAAATTGAGGTTTTACTATACAGTCGACTCTCGTTATCTCGAATTTGTTGGGTCCGTGGAAAGTAGTTCGACATATCCGAAGTTCGACTTAAAAATCGGCAAGTCCCTGACATGGGATGTAACTCTGTTGTACTTCTCATTACTGTTGACTTCCGGTCCATAATCGGCAATTTTTTATCATTATTTATTTCAATATTTAGAACTTATGTTTATACTATTAAACAATGTAATGACAAAAATAAATAATTTCAATATTTATAACTTATGTTTTTACTATTAAACAATGTAATGACAAAAATAAATAAAGATGAAATAATTCTCGACTGAAAAACCTGAAGACGGCAACTCGGCATGGAAGACTACTCAAACCATAATCTCTTAATCGTTTGTTAATCTTTCAGTTAAAATTAAATCACTTAGCTTTGGTTATTTTAGGCATGTTTTCACCCACACTTCAAAGATTCTCATTCCGTCATAATTTACTGAAAATATTAAGCTTTGGGTATTAAGTTTTCCTTTCGCATACTTCAAAGGTAATCATTCTGTAAATTTGAACGACCCACGGGGGAGGTAACTGTTTGTGTGTACATGTGAACACTGATCGACCGAAGGTGCGTGGATGTAATTAAAGATCAATAATGCTGATTATTGATTCATGGTCAGGTGATTAAGAAAGGGTTTCTTTCTTCACAGGTAAAGGTAACAAAAGGAAGGACTTCAGTTTATTCCGACAAAGGGAACTCAATCATGCATGCACAAACGTGACAGGTGACAGTTAAGACATCAAAAAAGTTTGCCGGTTCGACTCATGTGTATCAAATTTAGAATGATTTAATGTCAATGGACCCAAAAATTACTTCGACTCATCCGGAAATTCGACTTACACGATTTCGACTTAAACATATAATTCCAGTATATTTATATAAGAATAAAATTGGGACCGCAAAACTTACTTCGACTTATCCGGAATTTCGACATATCCGAGTTTGACTTAACGAGAGTCGACTGTATTTTGTATTCTGTAATACATATCTTAATTGTATTGGGTTTTATTTCTTTATATTGTACCATTATATGTCCAGTTCTTGTCTTCCTCAATCAGCAGGTATAAGGTGTTACATTTCCAGTGTCAGCATTCACTTTTGAGTCAACAGTTTATTAAAAATTCTGATTTTTTTACTGTCAGGGTAGTAATAACAAGACATACATATAGTATTTTTTTTCAACGTTATTTTAGATTACAAGAAAATACATCTCGAAAATATCTATATTGCAGATAGAATGGTTAATCACCCTAGGATTTTTTAAATTAAGACAAAACTAATGAATCTTTGTTAATTGTGTGCACTCACTGGTAAACCTCTTGAAAGTACTGAGTTTGTTTACATGTAAACACATTTTGATTCTTATTGTTTGTTTTTCAAACTTTAACCCGTTTAAAATATTTTATTGTTTCTAGATTGAACATAAAATATCTGAGAATTTAGCAAGTAGAGTTGAAAAACAGTTCAGTCGTGTAGAAAGAAAAGAGGCTTTAGTTCAGACACTTGGACAACCTTTTGTGACCAAGTACCTACCAAAAACCAGTCCAAACCCGCAAGTTCTTGTAAGTATACCAGTAATATTCGATAAGACATTTTTGACGATAAACAGGTACCCAGTAGCAGTAGCCATTTGCTTCCTAGTTTGTTTTTCTGATCCCAAGTTCTTGGGATTTTATGTCAAGAATATAATTTTAATTTTACCCCATATAATATATGTATTATTACACACAGAAAAAAATCCAAAAATAAAGAATACATGTATAGGTAAAATGCTTTGTTAAATTTGCTAAAAAAATTGCTTTATGAATGAACATTTCAAAAATAACTTGAAGTATCCAATACAAATTTTAACTACCAGGAATGGTTACATAGACTTTAATTTGAAAATCTAATCGGATGTGTCAATAACAGTAAAATTTATTATTTTAGGAGCCTCCAGAAATGACTGTAGAAGATAAAAATAAACTTTTAAAGGAAGCACAGGCCTACATTAACAGTCAGATTTATAAAGTCGCCAAAGAAATTGGCTATCAGAGAATGCTTGGTATCCATAACAACGGGTATGTATACAAAATGTTTTACAATCTTAGAATTATCTTGATATTAGAGAAATTGACTCATACCTTCATATATGTACTTGTTTCTGTCTCTTTAAAAAACTAGTTGATTGTAAATTTATATTTCATGATATTAACTGGTTTAAGGCGGAATACAAACACATGCGTTTGTTGTAAATAAAGTAGGAAATGTTAAAAGGTCATAATGAAAAGGGTGTTATGAATGAAAAAAGTAAATAATGTAATTCCAAGGAATGAATGCTATAAGTCCTAATATGGAGTTTAACCATAGAAGCTTGCAAGTTTCTATGATGAAAGAACAATATAAAAAAACACATAATTAAATGTTTTCTGCCTTTTATGAAAAATAATTGTCAGTATGATATCTTAAATGGATCAAATTAATTTGTAAAAGCAATAAATGTTTTAATCATCTTCTACAGAATTCAAAAACAAATATATCATTTTGTGTTGAAATCACAATCGGAAAAACAAAAATTAAAACTTCTAATTTAAAAAATGGCAAATTTAGATAAACATGTGAACCTCCATCAGGGAAGTAAGGACGGGTGCTCCGGGAGGGTAAGCACCTCCTATTTAGTTAGCTACCACCATGTGTTTAGAAAATAATTTTTCTATGATTAGATTTTAAGTTTTTTCAAATTTGTTACAGAAGACTGAAAATAGAATGATGTTTTGAAAAATATTTTTTTCTATTTGTAGAGAACAGGTGCCAGATGATTATGGGAGATTTCTGGAACACACATTCAATGTTTTTCATCGGGGACTTGATAGAGAGTTGTACAAACAAGAGACAGTGTTAACCGTAAGTTTTTATAAATAAGTATTTCCTTTAGTTTGTTTCTATAACAACTAAAACTATTTTACATATTGACTTGAAGGATATACATGTATTTCTGGTTGTTGAATATAAGTTGACATTATTCACACAGAGTGGAAGGTAGAGTGGAGTAATGGATTTTTTTACACCAGTCAAGATTCTTTCACTTATATAGAGTAAGTGGTTTCTTGAATAATAGCAGAGTGCTCAGAGAAAATCACTTACTTTCACCTAGCAAACTGACAAATTTTCTTAAAACAAGGATCTACCAGAGTGGGATTTGAGACTCGACATCTAGTGAAACTGATCTATAATTGCACATTTTAGACCACTTTGCTATCAAAAGTTTCTTATTCATAGTAAGATCAGGCCCCGGTTTCACAATCATTCCTTAGCTAAGATTTTCCTTAACTTAAATTTAACAAATTTTTGTAATCTCTTTTTGGAACTACTGGTGAATACTTTTGTCAAAACTAAATGCAAATGTTTTAATCTAGAAGTGATTTTAAAAATGACACCTTAAATTCCTAAATATCTTGAAAATTAACAAAATTATAAATATTTGAAATTTTGAAAGATTTATTTTAAGTAAAATCTTAGCTAAGGAATGATTGTTAAACTGGGACCAAGTTAATATTCTCAAAGATAATTTGTATACAGGGTCCTTAAGGTGTTCTAGTTTATGTCTTGTGTTAGTCTAAGAGCTAATTAGTACCAGCAAACTAATCCACTTTATCTAGTTGTCAGAAGAGATGCATTATTATACTGTAAATCAGGAGTCTTTCAGGTGAGATAATTTTCTCAAAAATCACTTTACAAGATTTTTGCATAATTTTATTTTTGTGTTGTTGAATGGTGATTGGTGCAAATGCAAGCAAATTATTTCAAAATGATATCTTTTCACAAAAGTTTTATTTTTGCAACATAATTGTTACTATTGTGAATTTATGCGAAAATAAAAAACATAATTTTTTTTCTGATTTACAGGATTTAAGCCTCCAGTAAGTTTGAAGTCCAAAAGTCTCATTTATTGTTATATTTGTATGTTGAATTTTTACAGAAAAGTATCAAAATTGATAGGAGATGTGCATTCATTACTTTTTGTGTTTTGTTACTTTTACCAACTTTTGTGAAATTAAAACCAATTCCAAATTTTTCCGATTTACAGTATACACCTTTAAGCTTCAAGTGTTTTTGAAATCCAAAGTGGCATTGATTGTTATATTTTTATGATAATTTTTTGCAGAAAAAGAAGAAAGAAGAAATGATACAAACAGCCAAAATAGAGAAGTTGATTAGAATACCTGTACCAAGTCGTATAAAGCCAGCAACAGCACTCTCTGATGTGTCTGCAGCATCTACGTTAAAACCGTCTTCCCCATTTGTCAAACGTAAGTTGTATCAAAATCAAAAGGAGAAAAGCAATTTGAAATAATAAAAATTAAAGCACTTTCTTTGGGATTTGGATATAGAATATTTTAGCTCTATTGAATTATAAATACATATACATGTCTACATTAATACTGTCATCCTGATTTGTCAAACAGAAGTCACATCAAAATTAAAAAGAGAAGAAATATTTCAAAAGATTAAAAAAAACAACTCTTTTTGTATTATGCTTATGAAACATTTAAGCCTTATTGAATTATGAATACATGTACACATCTGCAACATCTACATGAAAATTGTCATCTCAATTTGTGAATTTTAAGTCATATCAAAATTTGAAAGGAGAAAAATGTTCCGTATGGATTAAAAAGAAAACTTCTTTGTGATTTGGATATAAAAATATCTGCTTTGTTGAATTATAAGTAACGGGGTTTGACGCTATACCCCCCTCCTAATGTTTGTGCAATTATTTCTATTGGATATGGAATCATGTTATTGCATTTATTCCTGTAAAAATACATTATTAAATGCTTTACAAAATGTCCCACACAAACGTTAAAATGTATTGATCACATGGTACAGTAAGGAACCCCCTTGATCAATATGGGATATTGATAAAATGATTTTGATTTGAAAGTTTATATTTAGTGTCATTTGTATTAGCAGTTGGTGAATTCTAGGGTTCAAAAGTTACAATGGTAATAAACATTATTCCTATGCAAAAGTAGGTGAAGAACATTTGCTGAAATCTACCCACTATTCTTGTGATTAAAAAATAACTTGCCCCCTAGTGAGTGATTAAAAAAGTTCTGACTGGACATTAAACAACACATAGTTAATAAAACTTCCATTAAAAAATCTGATTTTAGAAAGTTTAAACATTTTTTGATATTTTATATTAGATGGTTTTAGAGATAAAGAAATAGTTGGTAAGTTAGTGTGTTTCATGGAAATGAAAACCATGAGACACAAAGCTGAAAGTTTAACTGTACGGCTAGAATAGAATTGTGTGTGTGTAAAGTACGTAACATTGATTAACTGTTTGGAAACAAAATATCATTTGTCTGCAGGCCTTTTTCACTCAAGATTTAGGACCAAACTTGGGGATCAAACCCAATGGCAAAGACATTCATATTTTCACAAGTTTTGATTGATTTATTTTTTCAAATTACATACAAGTACATTCCTGCCTTATGATTTACTGTTTAACTGGCTCTAGGAATTGTTGTTAATTCCATGTATGCACATGGTTTCTGCAAGATTTTTAAAATTACACTTTGGGTTTATAACTATGCCTTTCTTTAGTGATAATGACATAGCTTTTATCCCCCCCCCCCCTGCCTTTGGAAGATTTATTTATTTTGTGAAATTTGGTTAGAAAATAGGTTGCACATCTTTGTGTTACTTACATTTTGAAAAAAAAGAATCAATTCTTTCAAATTATTATGCCCAGCTACTTCTTGTCCGTAGTAATTCATCAAAACTATGAAGCACTATTTTACAAAACTTGATGCAAAGCATCAATGCATCAACATTGATAGGAGATGTGCATATCATTAACCGAAGTTTTTTTTTCATTTTTATCCTTGCCAACAATTTAAAAAAGTCAGAAAAAAACCTGGGTCTGTTTTGAATGTTTTGCATGTTGTGGATATGTACTGAACTGATTTAACAGTAACCATGGTAACTGTATGTATAAAGATAGTGTAAATTGTACTAAGATTTATTTGTATATAATTGCAGTGTTCATTCTAGAAGGGGACAGTTGATCCCTTATTTTTCCTAATAGTTAAATTGTTAAGACCATAGTGGACCATATTTAACACCATGTAAATAGAAAATTTTTGATGTTTTGCCCACTCTGCAAAATCGTTGAATGAACACTGTAATTGTGTTTATTTAATCATGTTAATATTATGATATTAATTATTGAGTGTCAGTTGATGAGCTACAAAATATAAAGCTACTCGTATTTGTATTGAAAAAAATTGTGACATTACAATTATTCTTGTCATTTAACCATATTCTAACTAGTGTTGGAATTGCGATTAAAATTGTGATTGATCAAAGCTATGTGTCATGTGAGAAAACAATCAAGATAATTCTTTAGTAGCTGCTGTATGGATAAATATTTATTTTACATGTGCTAAGATTGTGTAATTTGTTAATTTAAATGATAAGTACATACTAGTGCATCATGTATTTTAGAATAGAATTAATCAACATATTTTATGCCATTTAATCTAAATCAATGGATTTAATGATCATGTAGTGCTCCTAACATATGTGGGGGGTTAAAGGTCCAAAACCCTGGCCTGATCTAACCAAGACTTGAAAATAGGAAGTGGCTTTTCTTTTGCTGAGAAGTGTTTGCTTTATTTGTGAGAGGTTATGGGTTCAAAACCCTGGCTGGATCTGACCCTTGAAAATAGGAAGGTACTGTTCTTTTGCTGACTCTCTGCATTTAGAAATGAAAGTCACAGAGTCCTTACAAAGGAAGAGACCTTAATAACAGATGACTTGTGTCACAACCGGCATGACATGTTAAAGACCCTTCCTGTACATTGCTCTAGTAGCTCTGCAAAGGTTCAGATTTCCGCCACTTCACCTGTAGTTGGTGACATCTTGATATAAGTGAAATATTCTTGACTAGGGGGTGAAAATGTTTATGAAAGACAATTTAAACCTAAATGGAGAAGGTGACTACAGGAGCTAAACAAGACATCTGGATCTATGGAATTATTGTTTATTATTTTGTTAAGCATGATATTTAGCAGCAGTTTTATATATATGTACACAGTAAAACCTCAGCTCATTGTCACCATTTTGATCTGTCAGATTTTGGCATTATAAAGGGTTTTTGCAATAAATTGAGAGACTTGCATTTTATAAAGAAAATCATAACAAAAATGGATTATGTAACTTCACAATGCTGTGGTGACTTGTAAGATGGTAAAGTTATCAAGGGGCAATATAATGAGGTTTTGCTATTGTCAAATATGTCTATAAAGGCCAGATAATGGAACCAGTAAAAGTGACCTTTAAAAACAGGTGGCCCTTAAATAGAGGTGGCTTTTAAGGCAGGTTCAACTGTAAATATGTATGTATTTGTCACAATTGGGCTAGATAAATTAAAAGTGTCTAGAAAAGCACATTACTGATAAAAACTTACAATACAATAAAATAAAAGGTAGCTTATTTCCACTGTTGAGTTAAACTTGTGTCATTAAATATGGTTGAAAAAAGAATAAAATGAGTTACTTCTTAAAATCTACTATATTTGCAGCAATTGAAACAAAAATTTGAATAAGTACCTACTGGATATGATTGTATTTTGATATTTTATAACATCTTAAATTTTTAGATATACCTCTGATATTAGGAGTTTTCATTTTAGCACATAGTCTTAACTCTTTTCTTCATTTAGTGCCCACCTTATGTGCCTCCAATGGTTAATCTGTTTTCAGTTCTTGAAGTACTTTGATTCCTAATTTGGCTTAGATAATTCTAATGTAGTTTTGATAAACAATTTTATATATTTTTTCAGAATTGATACATAAAGTAGAAGGTGACCCTCCCCCATTATGGGGATCACAGAGTGATTGTATTGGCCAATCGGTGGTTAACATCTTACAGAGGGATCCTAGGAAGTTTGAACGTGTAGCAGGTAGAATGCATGGTCGTCAATTACCAGGAAATTTACGAGCCTATATATGGACAGATGTATTGTTCAGAGCAGAAAGAAAAAGACTGCATGAAGTGTATGTAATATTTATCTATACAACCTTCCCCACCCCTACACATGAAATAATTTTTCATTTACCAAAATTTAGGTGCATACTTTAACGGTCATGACCAAATGACAAAACCTATGTGGAATATAAGTTATCTACCACATGTGAAATCAAATATAAAATGAAAGGAACATGGAACTATTGGACATCAAATATATCCAGGATAACTAAAGCTTTGATCTAGAAAAGGTTCAGGTTAGCCCTGTTCCACTGCATTACATCAGAACAATCGCCATTCTTACTGAAATATTGCTATTATCGTAACATTTTTAAATCTTAAATTTAAATCATAAGTCTGTATTGTAACTATGGTGAATTTTTTTCAATATATTATAATTTTGTTTAAATAATTTTTTTCAGTAATTTGGAGAGAGTAATAAGAGAGAGGTTTGCAAAAGCCGTGACCAGAGGTGTTAGTGAACTAAAAATAAACAGAGCTACATATTCTCCAATCTCAGGACTTATACAGAATGCTGTGCTTGAGGTACATGTGTGAATAAGAAAAAAAGATTTATGCATTTGTGTTAATGAAGGATTAAAAAATGACATATAAGTTTTGAGTTGGTTATATACATGTATTATACTACTGTAGTACTGTAAACATATTTATTTTCGCAGTCTACTAATTTAGGTTTTTGCAGTTGTTTGTTTTTTTGCGAAAATTTTTACCAAGCAATAATTATATTAAGCTTCTTGTGTTATAGTGCATATTAAAAAAATTGACTACAGGGATAGAAATTTCATATACCTCGAAAATAAATACACGCAAACTTAAGTATGTTTACAGTAATTTATTTCATAACCTACCCAGGGTTAGGCAGAGTTGGGTTAGGGTTGTGGGGTTGATGGTAGGGTTGTGGGGTTGATGGTCAAGTGGTTTAATGCCCAACTGCATAGATTCTAATCACAAACTGGTATATCCTAGAGTGAGAAAGTTTGTCTTTTTGTTTACAAAAGAATGCTGGTTTTCTCTGGACGCTCAAGTTTTCTACTACTCCAGAACTGACCACCCCAATATAAATGAAATACTTTTGACTGGGGCTATACACTGTATATGTTAAACTATATATGTCCAATACTCCTTGGTAATTAAAAATACATGTATGCTCAGTTTACAGATATTATAATCTTCTTGCATCACAAAATAACAAAACAACTTATTACAACTAAAAATCTCTAATACTACCGAACTGAATTTTACATCACAATTATGTAACATAACATATTGTTTTGGTATCCAATTTCTTACCTTTTTGGAGCACCCAGCCTCAGTTTCCTGGTAGAAGTTCATGTGTTTAACTGGATTTGCTAGTTTTCAAAGATTTATTTAACTTTTGGGATTGTGGTTTAGACATGTTTGGTGCATAAAACACAATTAATTTCCTTCACTCCTTAAAGTTGAGCTTATGCTTTGTATAATTTGTCCATCACAAAATGGATTGTATGTTTATCATGTTTAATAATGTTAACATTTTGTTTAATACTTTCCTCAAAAATAGATTTTTATGAAACTTTACAGGAACAATTTTTTGTGGAGTATATGTGGCATTGGCTATTCATATTAAATATTCACATGGATGGGAAATATAGATTTCCCAGATAGGGTCTGCGCTTTTGAAATGGCATCCTATTACAGTTATAACTTATTATTTATAACCTACTTGAATTTTCAGACATATAACAAGACCACAGCTATGGTAGCTTTTAAAACAGAACGTCACATGAAGGAGACATGTAGAGCGCTAAACGTTTTGTACGTGTACGACAGGAGTTACGAGCCGTATCTTATACACTGGTTATTTCCCTTGCAAGTTGCTTTCCAGATAAGTTCTTTCAAAACTACAGAAATAGGTAAGTCTTGTAATATAATGTCCCTCGATAACATTGCCACCTCGCTTATCCCCACACTATTTTGAAGTCCCAAAATCCATTTGTTTATGTTTTTCTTTTTTCGCCTCTCCCAATTTATCGCCAAACTCCTTTATAACGCCAAAATTTGACGGAACAAATGGTGGCGATGAATCAAGGTTTTACTGTATATAGTATAATGAGAAACATTCTTCACTATGTATTAGTATTCACAATGTTCATGGTAAAGTCTCAACTGCAAAAATAAGTACACAGGGACACATTCCTGAATGTTAAACTGTGAAAGTTTCTACCCCCAAATATTTTTGTTCTACAGTACATGGTATCGACAAAGTTTTGTACCTTCTTTTTCACTAGTTAATTTTTTTCATGAGTCGGATACATACCAGTAGCTTTCCTACCAGCTTGTCAACTGCAAAAATAAGTACACAGGGACACATTCCTCAATGTTAAACTGTGAAAGTTTCTACCCCCAAATATTTTTGTCCTACAGTATATGGTATCAACAAAGTTTTGTACCTTCTTTTTCACTAGTTAATTTTTTTCATGAGTCGGAAACATACCAGTAGCTTTCCTACCAGCTTGCCAACTGCAAAAATAAGTACACAGGGACACATTCCTCAATGTTAAACTGTGAAAGTTTTTACCCCCAAATATTTTTGTCCTACAGTATATGGTATCAACAAAGTTTTGTACCTTCTTTTTCACTAGTTAATTTTTTTCATGATCGGAAACATACCAGTAGCTTTCCTACCAGCTTGCCAACTGCAAAAATAAGTACACAGGGACACATTCCTGAATGTTTAACTCTGAAAATTTCTACCCCCAAATATTTTTGTCCTACAGTACATGGTTTCAGTTTTGTCCCTTCTGTTTCAGTGGTTAAATTTTTTTACATGAGTCAAAAACATACCAGTAGTAGGAAAAGTCACTGGAAGTCTTGTGAAGGAAAATCTGAAGAAGTTGCTCCATATTTAACCATCTTGAATTATTAGATAATATTACATGCATATTATTATTTTCATTGAATTTTCTTTTCGCTTACTATCAAACTGGAATCTTGAGGTTATAATACACCTGAATATGTTGAAGTTCAATAGAAAACAAAATAAAATGTTTGATTTGAATTTACCAAAACATACAGTCAGGTAGTAATAGAAAGATTTTGAAATTACTAGTCCCATCTCTCTCTCTCTTCTCTCTCTCTCCTCTCTCTCTCTCTCATCATTTGCTTACAAGATTTTGAAAATGTCATCACCCCCTCTCTCTCCCATCATTAACAAGAGAGAGTTTATCTTTTCCATTTTAATCAAGCATTCATCCCACAGTAGATTTGAGATTTGCAAATTCAACTGAACAGTTATAAAAAATTTTAATTTTATTTTTTTGTAGGTCAGCATGCATATGAGTTAGCCATGTTTTAGATTTATTGAATTCTAGTTGTTTTCCAACCTGGCCACAAGTTTTTGCTATCGCTGAACAAGTTATGCATACCCTCAGTCTGTCTGACCCAGATCTGTATACACATCTCAAGTCTATAGCAACACTCAATGTACAGGTCAACAAAAAGGTAAGGATAGTTGGTTATAGTTTGTCAGTGTTGTAATTGATGGGGTTGGAGTTGGGATGGGGGGTTAGATGGGGTAGGGTCTGTAACAGTTTGTCAGTGTTGCAATTGATGGGGTTGGGGTTAGATGGTGTGGGATCTGTTACAGTTTGTCAGTGTTGTCGGGGGGGGGGGGGAGTTCTAAAGTGGTCTAAAGGGTGTACTTATGGATTACAGCGTCTCTCACCACCCAGATTCAATTCCCACTTTAGATGGATACTACTGTGAGTAAAGTCAGCTTGTTAGCTGAAGGTTTTTTATGAGAACTCCATTTTCATCCAACATCCTCTGTATGACTACCTCAATATAAGTGAAATACTCTTGACTGGGTTGTAAAACACCATTACTCAACTCCACTTCAGGCTTGTGCTGAATTTTCTACATGCTGGATTAACAGCTAGCACGTTAGTTTGTATTACAAGATACCAAAATCGGTTCAAATTCAATTGGTGCTAATTTTTCAATATTATTTGTCACTAGGAATTTTTACTCCAACTTATCAGTGTTGAGAAAGCAAAAGCGGAAGAATTACTGAAAGCAACACCTGGTGGAATGCGAGAACAACAGATGTCCACAGAGTTATTGGCAGACCCATTAGTATTTTTAAGGAGATGGATTGGTGAGGTAAATGAGAAGACATGACTGAAAAAATTAATTCTTTAATTCCTGATTTAATAAAAAAATTTAGATATTGGCAATGTCAATAAATGTTAAAGTCACTGACCTTTCTTCATGGTTAAGGGTGTAATAATTACTGGTGTATAGATCACAAAGCCTCTACCTCGTGGGTTCAAATTTTACCGGGTAGATCCTAGTGTGAGATAGTTTACCATTTCACTCATGGAAAGATTGGTGGTTTTTTTCTGAGCACTTTGGTTTCCTCCTTCATCCCTGAACTGACTGCCCCATTATAAGTGAAAGACATACAAAGAAAAACATAGCAGAAACAGATTTTAGGACTATTAAACTTTAACAAAAGTAGTGCATGATAAGTGAGGTAGCATTTTTGAGGGTTTTTAAAAGGAGATTTTACTTCATCATGATTTCTCTTACTCGCTCTATAGTGCTTGCTCCATAAGTGGAAGGTAAGAGTTTGAAACTTGACCAAGAGTTGAAAATTGGTGGCCCTCGATTTTCCACCAAGAAGTATGCATTTAGAAATGAATGGTATTCACTGGACCTAAAAGACCTAGAGACCTAAAAAACCAATGAATATGTCACGGTAGGCACTACACAAAAAAGAACCCTTCCTGCACATTGTTTTGGGCAAGCTACAAAGTAAAAATTTCTGCCATTTTCTGTAAGCTGGTGACATTCTGATATAAGTGAAATGTTCTTAACTTGGACAGAAAACCCCATTCAATAAATCTCTCACTCTATTCAAACAATTAATTTTCCTCCATTCAAACAATTCATCTTACTCCCCTCTAGATCTCATCATCTATATAGAACTAAATTTTTTCTTCAGGGTTTTGTTAGTGTTTTGGACACACCAGCTGTCATGTATATCTGGGATCAGTGTTTTATGCAAGGATGGCAACCATCTGTTCTGAAGAATTTCTCCTTAGCTGTTATCGAGCTCCTCAGAAGTAGGTTCATGGAAGCCAGAGATTATAATGGGATGAAAAGGGTTAGTATTGTCTCAGTTTTTTAAAGTCGTGTTATAATTGAAAATGTTCAGTGTTTAAAAATATATATATATACAGTCTAACTTGTGCTAGCGGCCACTTGTATACAGCGGCCACCTGCCTATAACGGCCATAAAAAAATCCCCCCGACTAGCTTTGTTCTTTATTTAACCTCTATATAGCGGTCACTGTCCAACGCGGCCAGCGGTCACCAAATTACGGTCAATTTTCGCCAATTTACCTGTCCGTAGCGGCCATTTTTAATAATAAAAAAATCCGGAACTTTTCGGTATTTTTCGGTTAAAACCGGAATTTAAAAAAAAATCAAGACGAAACCGGAAACTCCCATCATGCAAGCGTAGTATAACAACCTGTATCCAAGCGGCCATATTGAGTAATGCTTATCTACTCGCAAACAGTTTATTTCTATAGCTGATATGATTGTGTTTTAAAAGACTGTGAAATTTAAATTAAATATCTGTTGATTGTTACAATGTCGGGGAAATCTCCTCGTACCGCATTGACATTAGAGCAACGCGTAGAAGTAATTCGGAAATCGGAAAAAAGATAAATT
The DNA here is from genome assembly GCA_021292105.1 of Anadara kagoshimensis. Classification (NCBI taxonomy): domain Eukaryota; kingdom Metazoa; phylum Mollusca; class Bivalvia; order Arcoida; family Arcidae; genus Anadara; species Anadara kagoshimensis. Next base: position 12,446,989 of record CM037874.1, on the reverse strand, counting down.
GAGTGCAAGGAAATTAGCCAATTTATTTGGTGTCGGACGGACACAAATTAATCAAATTCTAAAGAGAAAAGCTGATGTGTTAACGGACTTTGAGTCAAATATATCATCAGAGAGAAAACGTCAATGTCGTCCAACGGGCAATGAGGATATTAATAAGCTTGTGTGGGAATGGTACCAGGATGCTTCATCGCGACGTATAAATGTGACAGGACCCATGCTTCAAGAAAGAGCTTTGCATTTTGCTTCCGATTTGAACAATGAGACATTTAAAGCATCGAATGGCTGGCTAGATTCATTCAAAAGTAGGCACAATATAGGAGCTGGAACTTTAAGTGGTGAGCGTGGTGACGTGAGTGACAGTGTTATTAATGACTGGAAGTCCAAATTACCAACTGTTTGTGAAGGATATGCACCACAAGATATTTTTAATATGGATGAAACTGGTCTGTTTTATAGAGATTCTGGCAATAAGACGCTGAAGATTAAGGGTGCCGATTGTGCCGGGGGAAAGCGATCTAAAGACAGAATAACCGTGGCACTTTGTGCAAGCATGACAGGAGAAAAAGTGACACCGCTAGTCATAGGAAAATCAAAACAACCCCGTTGCTTCAGTAGAATCAAACCTGAGACTCTTCCTGTGCAATATCATGCAAATCATAAAGCTTGGATGAATGGTGGTTTGTTTGAAACATGGTTGAATAAATTTAACAATAGAATGCGTCGCCAAGGAAGAAAAGTGTTGCTTTTTGTTGACAATGCCCATCACATCCCCAGATCTCACCCAGCAATGTTAAAGTAGTGTTTTTACCAGCCAACACAACATCAAGATCTCAACCCATGGATGCCGGCATCATCCAAAGTGTTAAGTTGAAGTATAGAAAGAGACAATTACGTCATATTATAAGTGCAATGGACAGAGACAAAACCAAATCTGGACCTGAGCTTCTGAAGGACATTACTATTCTCCAAGCCATTTACTGGCTTAGCAGTGCGTGGAAGGAAGTTGATGTGTCAACAATTGAGAAGTGTTTTGCCAAATGCGGTTTTATGGACTTTAGGTCTGTGTCTGACAATTCAAGTGTGTCTCCTCCCGGTGAGGATTTTGATGACGAAGACGATGTCCCACTTTCGCTTATTGCATTGGCCAGGGAACTTTTTGATTGTGAGTTTAATGAACTTGAACAGCTTGACAATGAACTTCATACATGTGACATTGAAAAGATAGATTGGGATAATAGTGCTAGTGACATTCTGCGTAGTATGGCTGATCAACATCTTAGTGAGGACGATGACAACGATAATGATGATAAAGAGAATGACAATGTGAATTTAATTACACTGACTGAAGCACAAAATATGATTCTTAAACTGAAGGACTTTGCTATGTACAATGGACATTCACATATGATAACATCAGTAATGGACTTGGAAGAGTGTACATCGAAACTTCGTTCCGAAAGTTGTTGTCGGCAGTCTAAAATTAGGGACTTTTTTAAAGTTTAAGCTGTTTTAAGATTGAACCGTTCTAGTGCTTACACAGAGTTTAATATCTCATAACTGAAGCTGATTTTTTCAAACAATGAAGTTTTGATAGTGTAAAGCAAGTGTGAAAAATTGTTAGTTTGTAAAATTGTAATTTTTAAGATTGATTTTAACACAAACATGTCTTTTTTTTAGCGTTTATTGAACAATGTTTACTTTTTGTAAGTTTTATAATCTTGTGCTAAGTTATTGTTTTACAAAGACATTTCACTTTATTATGAATATGAATTAATTAGTGTCTAATTATTGCCATATGTCATGTAAGGATTAAATGTTAGTTTACACACATAAGTGTAAAATTGTGTTTATTTTGGTGTTTACTGAGCTTATGTTAGTCCAGACATAAATGTATAATATGATGATAGCGTTTTAAACACCTGGGGTAGCATTACTAAGAAAACATGATTTCGCCATGTTTGAGTTTTTTTAACAATTAATCCTTACTTATATAATTAAAGATGCTTAGAGAAATATTTTAATAGCTTAATAGTAGCTGGTGATTTTAATAGTAGCTTATTTAGTTCTAATTTGTTTGAAATTTGCTTGAAATTTTCATTTGTTGTTTTTAGACGGTGCTTGTTTAATGTTTTTTTTATTTTGGTGTAGGATTTAAATGATTTTTCATTTCATTAATTTGTTTTAATTTTTAAATTTTTGTTTTAAATTCAAATGGTGCTTGTTTAACTTTTTAAGTGGTGTAGGATTTGAAAGATTTTTAATCTTATTATTATGATAATAAATCTGAGTTTGTGTGTTTGTACGCATGAGAGTGACCCTTCAGTCTGCCAGGTGATTGAAGGTAAATGTTAAATCCTGGCAATTTTGAATAAACAAATATTTTAAAAGATTATTGAATCTTAATTATTTATCTTTCATTATACCAACAAAGAAAAAAGCATAGAGAAAAACCAGCATACCCTCAAAAAGTTTTATGGCTGTCATCACACTACAGTTGACCCGATTTTGATTACACACCTGGCAGGTGTATATAGCTAGCTAAACAGGAGGTGCTTACCCCTCTGCAGCAAACAGTCTCACTTGGTGGAAGTTCACATTATATCAACAAAGAAAACAGCATAGAGAAAAACCAGCATACCCTCAAAAAGTTTTATGGCTGTCATTACAATATTGTTGACTCATTTTTGATTACACACATGGAAGGTGTAGCTAGCTAAACCCCTTCTGGGGCAATCAGTCTCACTTTCCTGGAGGAAGTTCACATGTTTCACCTTACTTGTCAGTTTTAAAGTTTTTAATTTGCTTCTAAATTGTTTTTCAGACATGAATTAGTATGTTTGTTTACAATACAATTTATGAATGCAATGTGTACCAATAATACATGTAATATAATGTGTCGAAGCAGATTCGGTTTGTCCTTCAGAACCTGTCTATAAAGGCCACCTGTCTATAAAGGCCATTTTTCAAACTTCCCTTGGGTGGCCTTTATAGACAGGTTCGACTGTATGTGATTGTATCAAGTAGAAATTGGTTAAAATCTCAAATTGTCACAAAAATATTTTTTGTCTTAAATTTGTATAAAAATTCATTCTCTATCTTTTTACAAAAATTTACTTAAAAATTCTAACGAATACCAAAGTTCTGATGTCATTTATGACGTAGCTATTTACGTTTCATCCAATTGTAAATGCACGCAAAACTACTTGAATTTGCAAAAAATATCGGAAATTCTAACAATATAGGGACCTTAAGTCAAGTACAATTTTCCAGTCACATGCAGTATAAATGTAGTATTCATTTGCTTGTTCTATAAAAAATCTGTCTCCATGTTGAGCATTGTGTTGTTGATAAAGGTGCACAGGTACCTGTTTTCACGGCAATGATAGCGGTATAATGATGACGTCGTTCTTCCAACTGTTAGTCACAATACTGAAAATGTTGACATGGAGATTTTGACCGATTTCTACTTGATACAATCACACACACACATATATATATATATATATATTATATATATTATATATTATATATATATATATATATTAAAGTTAAAGTTAAAGTCTGTCCCGAGCCATTAGGCCCATCAGGCCGGAGCTTATCTTGGTTTCGGTGGCGTTAAGCGACTGAGAGTACAAGACTCTCCCCTGAATGGGACGCCGGTCCATCGCAGGGTTAACCCCCAGCATTTTGCATTTTGCTGGTACTCATTTATTTTTCAGCTGAGTGAACTGGAACAACGTGAAATTAAGTGTCTTGCTCAAGGACACAACACATCGCCCGGTCCAGGGATCGAACCCACGACCTTCGATATATATATTAAAACTTCAATTTATTGCTACCATTTGTTCTGTCAAAATTTTGCATTTTAAAGGGTTTTGGCAATGTCATGTCTTTTAAAATATTTATATTTATCAATATTATTATGATATACATACATTAAAACCTCCATTTATTGATACCATGTATTCAATCAAAATTCAGCATGATGAATTTGTTTAATGATAAATAGAGGGATACTTACATGTGTATAGAAAAGAAATAGAAGAAATACTGTTGAGGGGAAATTTTTGCATGGGAAAATTTTTTCGCTTATTTCATGTTTAAGAAATAACCATGAAAATTTTACCCATGCGAAAATGTTTCTCATATACACATGTAGATTAATATAATGTATAGTATATACATCCACTTATATTGGTATGCGGAAATAACACCCACACAAATGTCCTGATTTCAGAAATCTCAAAATTTTCACCCTGCCAAAATAATCCTTTTGCAGTAGATTTTAGACTTAAAATTGTGTGGTGATAAGCAATGGGGTTATCAAGTTATTGATAGGCAATTAAATTGGGTTTCATTGTAACTACCCTTAATATCAATAATGTTTTTATAAAAAAGAGTCTTCTGCTAAGCGACTTTGTGATTTTTTGTTGATATATTTGACAGGTATTTTTGTTTGAGCCATGTAAGTTGTACACTATGGACATACAGATGTCATGGATTCACCTGGAACGAGGAAACGACTTGTTGGAAATACCATTTTTAAACAGACAAAGACCACCGTAAGTTTGCATTTCAAAACTTGTCAAAACAAGAGGCCTTCCCGACTGAAGGTATTGTTCAGATAATACAAGTAACTCAGGTTAACTTACTGAAAAAAACTCATTTCCAACAAGTGAATTCAGTGGTGAATTAAGATCCCCTGCCAGGTTGTTCTTTTTGTGATTTACACTGATGTTCAAAGGGCAATAACTCCCAGGAAAATGAGCAAACCAACTCGGGTTAATAACATGCACATCTCATGTCATTGTTGATGCTTTGCACCAAGTTTCATGAAATAGTGATTCATAGTTTTGAGGAATTTGCGCAAACCAGAATTTTGGACAGAAGACAGATAGAAACTCAACTTTAGTTTCCCCTCTTTCTGTAAAAGGAAGGGGGATAACAAAGGGTGTATTGTCATGTCATAATAAACTATGTAGTTCAGTGTTGACAGGGTTTTATATCAAAGTTTGGTTGAGACAGATTGTGCATTATTTGACTGTTTGTAGCATAACAAATATGCGTCTCACACAACCTCCTAGTTGACATCGTGAATTTTCAATATAACTTTGTATTCTATTTGTAGGACACCATCCATAGACAGACTTAGTCAGGAACCAGTATCAAAATCACCTTCAGTAGAGTTATCGGGATTCTTACAGCCTTGTGGAATTAAAGATATAATGCTTAAATTAATCATCCCATCTGAGTCTGTAGAAAGGGTAAGTAGAAATAGTGGGAGGATCTAAATACAGTCAAACCTCTCTATAGAGGCCACCAAAGGGAACCAGTAAAAGTGGCCCTTATAGGACGGTGGTCCTTATATACAGGTTAAAAAAATATGAATAAAGAGCAATTGGGATAAAATTTTACTGGCCTTTATAAACAGGTGGTCCTTTTATAGAGGTGGTCTTTAACACAGGTTTGAATGTACATTGTCATGTTTGTTATCAATGTGAGTTGTAAAACCAACAAAAAAGTACCCGAGTCATGGTGTGAAAAATTATAACTCTTTTTTTATAAGTCACAAAATACAGGTATAGTCAAATCCATCTATAAAGGGCACCCACATAAGAAAACTAGTAAAAGTGGTCTTTATAAAAGTGGCCTTTATGGGCCAGGTGTCATATAGCCGGAATAATGCAATTTTACCAATTTATGGTAACCAAAATTTGCAAGGGACCCAATTTCAAATATGTGGAATCGACCTTAATAACAAAAATTCAGTTAATGAGCATATTGAGAAGTATATATCAGATGTTTATGGTAAATTTTATTTTTTTACAGCATCCATTCTTATCAAAAGTTGAAGCACGAAATATCAAACTACATGTTGCTGTTTATTTTGGAAGTATCCGCTTACGATCCCGAATGTCACTTAGTAAAGCTTATGCCACCAAAATAGAGAAGGATAACTATGGTAACACCTGGTATGAAGTTTTCTTCCCAGACGACAAGTATGTGTTTGACAACCTGGATCTGACACATTATGATGTGGAGAAAGAGCTAGGAGCTTATCCTTACGCCATTGTCAAAGCTGAATATTATATACCAGGTCCACCATCAAAACGTAAGTAGTTTAAATTTATAAAACAAAAATAATTGAGTAATGGTGTTTCACAGCCCAGTCAAGATTTTGCTGCTTATATCTGGATGGTTGGTTCAGGGATGGTAGAAGAAACCTGAGTGCCCAGGGAATACCCCAACCTTTGACAAGAACTTTTTCAGGAAAATGAAGTAAAATATCAGTAATCAATAACTATTCTTTTACGTTTTTAGCTCTTATTTATGAAGCATAAAAGAGTAAAATTATGGAGTTTTACATCCAAGTCAAGATTCTTTTACTTTATATAGGCAGTCATTTCAGAAATGGTTGAAGAAACCAGACTGCATAGAGAAAACCTGTGGCAAGTAAAATGACAGACTTTCTCACACAAACATCTGCTCCAGGTGAATAAGAAGTGCTATAATCTGTAAGCTGATGCTTTAGTCCACCCAGCAACCATGTCCCCTGAAACAAAAAGAGCTTATGTAACCATGGCAACCAGTTTGAGAGTGACCATCAATTGTTTTTGTTGGACAGATTTTTAGGATTTGGTTAAAATGTTTCTTTGAAATTTTTTGTACAGATGAGCCACACAACTTGAAATAGGTGATGTTAAAAGGGATAAGGGTTTCAAAAACTTCTTATTATGTTACTCTTCCATCTGTCATTAAATTGAAACGGTAGGCTACACTGTACTTCTAAAAAACAATGTTAAAAGGGATAAGGGTTTCAAAATTTCCATTGCTTCTGTCATGAAAATGAAACTTGTTATATATTTTCTTTAGCTACTCAGCCTGTACCTGTTGGTTGGGCCAGAGTGCCACTGTTTCAAAAAGGCTCAGGAAGTGGCAAAGCATCAGTAGATTCTACCATAGATGTAGCACCACAGTGGGTGTTACAAGCTGGAGATCTGACATTTACCTTACATCCAGGAGAAGTACCTGAGAGTTTGGTATCTACCCAGCCAATCACACCCTCCGACACGGATATAGAAGGTAAGGCAGTAATTATATAATAATATACTTGCATATAAACATGATTCAGTAAAACCAGTATTTAAAGACCAGACATGAAATACATACTTAATAAAGAGTAGGTCTTTATATACATGTAGATGGTATTTTTTTGTTGAAATTTCTAGCAAAATGAACCTTAAAACAATTTATTATATAATGTGCAATATATATGAGGTATTGCATATGATATATATTGGTGTTACATTGTTGGGCTAATGAATACCAGTAACATGTTTTTGAATAAAGAGGGGATGCATTTTATAAATATTGACATCATGATTTTACTTGAAACAATTAAGAATGAGCATGATTAATTTCTTGTTCTTGAAATGAATGAAGAGATGAAGAAGTGAATGCATTTTATAAATACTGACTTCATATTTTACAGGAAACGTGCTGGGATATAATTCAGAAATGTTGGCTATAGTGTATGATCCACGTAATGAACCAGCGGGGAAAGGAAAACCGGCTGCTGCTGCTCCCCTTAAATCAGAAACCCCCACCCCTCAGGTCCCACCGTCAGATACTAGACATAGACCAAGTCCAGTGTAAGTTAACCAATTATATAGAGTACATAGAAGACTGTTTTTGCATACCACCATTTGTTCAGTCTAACTTTGGCATTATTTAGTAGTTTAGTGGTATATTGAGGGAAACTTAAAAAAAAGAAAAGACAAAAAAATATTTAAAATAATAAAATTGAAATAAATAAATAAATAAATAAATAAATAAATAAATAAATAAATAAAAAGAAATGGATTTTTGGACTTAAAAAAGTGTGGCAATAAGCAAGGTGCGAAAGTTACAGAAGGGCATTATAACGAGGTTTTACTATTCAATATAAAATATCAAAACAAATTGAATGATTAGTTTTACAGGTCAAAAGATTAACAGTAATAACCCTGTTGATATATTTTTATATACTGTAAAATAAAAAAAGTTCATCTTGTTCATGGGGGATTAAATGTTTTAATTCTGTGGATAAGTAAATACCACTGAAATTTAATGTCGACAAATATTTATATTTACCATGGCCCTTAATGGGACTTTTTCACAAAACACATTTTCTCAAATTTTTCAGAATTTGCAAAAATTTAAACCCCATGAAAATTAATGATATTTCTGTAATTCTGGTATGTAATTTCAAACATTTGCTTCTACGGAGATATGTGATTGCTTGATAAAATTAAATAAATTTAACTATTTTTTGTTACCATAGATAACACAGTCATTATGTCATTCTTAATGTATTTATTTGTTGTTACCTTATTTTGGATAGCTCCAACTAAAGTACGAATAGTTATCAGATCAAAGTTTCTATGTAAAATTGTTGAGTCATTGTGTTTTACACTCCAGTCAATATTCTTTCATATAATATTGAGGTGGTCAGTTCAGGGTTTGTAGAGGAAACAAGAGTTTCCAGAGAAATCTACCAACCTTCAACAAGTTAACTGACAGACTTTTTCATACTAAGATCTGCTCAAACTGTATTTAAAACATAGGTGTTGAGAAGCCTAAAATTTGTGGTTTGATGCCAAAGTTAAACATAGAGAATTCTTTTATTAGTATTACCCTTATTCATGTGTACATTGATAAACAAAAATGCCAGATGAGCTACATTGATGTTATTTATCGTTGCTTTTTTTTCAGAACCACAACATCAGGTCCATGGGTTGAACACAAGCCAGCAGTATCAGCCAGTCTCCAGGCTTCAGGTCTACAGGAACCTTTTGATTTATATGTTGATAGTGTTAGGTTTATACCAGATAATGCTTCTATGTTAAAGGTAATTATCAGTTGAAATGGTGTAAATATGACAAAAATGATCAAGTATAATAGGTGTAGGCAAACAACTTTGAGCTGTCCGCTTGACCTTTCATTTAAATATTTATCACAGACCAAGTACATCTATGTATAGGGAGCCCAGATTTTTATTTTGTATACATCATGAGATATACTCACCTCATAGAGTAAACATGTGCACTGTGTATGTATTAACTTTGATCTTGACACTACCCATTTATTGGGTGGATCCCTTTATATTAATATTCCTAATAAAAAGTCAAGCGGACAGATCAATGTTGTTTACTTTTATTTACCTCAACAAAACCAACAAAAACAAAAAACGTGTAGTTAGTAGTCACATAGTAATGTATTATATACTGTAACAGAATTGATTTAAGTTTGTATGATTTTCAGTGGAAATCAAAATAAGAGTAAATTCATGTTGACATAATTTACAAAAGATCTCGTGGATCACCTCGTTCATTATGATGATAATAATTATTTTGGGGATGTTGGATGATTTAAATTAGTGGTACTGAATCACAGTGTTTACTGTTTACGGTAATTGTCAATTCACTGAAAACAGAACATATGTAATAAATTCAGTGTTTAAAAATCAACTGTCCTATCTTTAAAGGGAGGAGAAAAGATGCATGGATGAACACGAGATCCCAGCCAAGACCTTCCACACTTTAGGCAAATACTGTACTAACTTGGTTACACAGATCACTACTGACAGACACAGCTGTTTTATACTGTCGAGGCTATTTTTATATCCCATGCAACAAAGTTGCAGAGAGTATAATTTTTTACCCATCCATCCATCAGTTTTTTGCACCTCGCACTTTTTTCTAGGTGAAAAATGATAGATAATTTTAATTACTTCTGTATGACCTCTTTTATATATTGTTAATTACAGGTAACAGGTGTTATAGGTGCTCCATCAAACCCCAAAATCCTGTTAGCTCTACCAGAGTTAAATAGTTCAGCAAGATCGCCAACATTCCAGTTCCGTATAGCTTACAATGAAGAGAGAAATAAATTAGACAAAGACATAGTGGCTTTCCTTAGGGTGTACACCGTGGATATATCTACAGATATTATATCTGTTATTGGTAGCTGTTTTCTACCTATTATGAAGGTATAACACAAACTATATTAGTATATATACTGACATCTATAAATAGTTACACATGTTTAAAACTGGCTACTGCTGTCTCTGTGAGCTAGCATGGTGCAAAGATTATGCATATAAGCCTAAGGCTTTCTAAGTTAATACAGTTAAGCAAAAAAAAGTAAAAAGTGTTTGGCAATAAGTAAAGAAAGACATATAAAGAAGAAATAGACTTTGGGATTCAAAATTCTGTGGTGATAAGTGAGGTGTCAAAAGTTATGGAGTGGCATTATAATATGATTTTACTGTAAATTAATTTTAAAAATAACTTTTAATTTGTCATGGTTTACGGGGTATTAACAATTTTTGTAAGTAGCAATTCTCACAAAATTGCTACCAAAATCCGACATGACTAGATGTTACCAGGTCTTGCTAGTTTACCAACTTTAATGTGAACATTATTCTTTTCAATAAGTTTATGGAAAAATCAAGTTATTGTAAACATATACACGTAATATTTTACAGGATGGTAAATTAAATGTCGGAGGACATCAGTTAAGATTACGTAATGGAGTGCCGCCCACAAAACCCAAATATCTTCATACTGATCTAGACACTGCACCACCAGTACCTCTGTGTTCTATATTAGTACGACTGTTACCTCATGCTGATGTAAGTATGTTTATTATACCACCCCTCTCCATCCTTCCATCTCTTCACTCAACAGTCCATAGACATGGGAATATATGCAGGTGCTAGTTCTACTGTAATTATCCCCTGCTTTTCGAAAAAAGAGGGGGATATTAAAGATGAGCTTCCGTCTGTCAATCCATCCAGAAAATTGTACAAATAGGTATATATATATGTTATGATGTCTCTGGGGTTAGTTAGAAAAAATAAACTTTAAACTAGAAAAACTGTGAGCTACAAGCTCACAAAAAATACCCCCCCGCTCCCAAAAATCCATCGGATAAAATTTTTAAATAGGAGGTGCACATCTACATTATATCACAAAGATTGTGTGAAAGTTTCATAAAAATCCATTGAGGGTTTAGGTGGAGTTGCGGATAAGAGATAGGTACCCTAAGGTGTAACGGAAGGACGGACGGACACACGGACTGCACCCCTATCACTATATACCCCCCACTTTTTAAGCGGGGGGTATAAAAAGGAAAATGTCAGTTAAACCTAAACCTTGATGAATAATGAATGTGTTATTTTTTGTGTTGAATGTCTTTGAAACATGTATGTAGGACAGCCTGAGTAAATCTTGAGCAAAATATCATCTGAACTAGGCCAAACTTTAAAGACACACATTACATTTATATTTTATAGGTACCAGTTCCAGCACCAAAGTATAATTCTTTTTTATCAATCAGCAAGCTGTAAGCCCAATACATCTGAAAAACGGATTTACGAGAGTTATAAAGATCATATGATGTACCCTAAATCAGTACGTGAAATGATTCAAAGATTACAACAGGCCAGTGATGTTCAGATGGGTAGGTTCAATATCATAATACAAAGTAGGATAAGCTTTATTCATTTCCCTAAACCATGACAACTTGCCTATTCCATGTTGCAAGGAACATGAGCAGTGGATTGGAGTATAGGAGGAATGGTGTATTCACTGCACAAGTCAAGACTCTTCCACTTATTATCAAAAATGTCAGTTCTTTAAAAGTGAAGGAAAATCAAAGACTCCTTCCAACTTATTGTCGACAAGTGTACTGACAAATATTTTTACATTGGCATCTGATTAATAAGGATTTTAACCTGTTTACTTATCTTTGTGTTGGACATAACTTTTCAGGAATTGCTGTTGTTGACCCTTTTACATAGCTATCTTCTCTTTAGGGTGCAAGGGCTTAACTGGCCAAGTGGTCAAATGTGCACACTTACAAATTACATTCATCTCACTGCCTAGGTTGGGCTTCCATGTGGAGCTAAAATGCTGAGCAATCAAAGAATGCACCACAATAGGATTATATTCCATGACATCATTTGATAGTTAAAATTTTACATAATCAGAGGTCATGACCCACACCATGTTAATGAGCCATTGAATGCTAGCAAAAATGAAAAGGTTCATCATTGCCAATTGTAAATACAGCCCAACCTGCTTCAAAGGACACCTGTATATAAGGTCCACCTGTTTATAAAGGCCAGTAAAATTGTATCCCAATTGGTCTTTATTAATATTATTTGAACCTTTAAATAAAGGCCACCTGCTCATAAAGGCCTCTTTTACTGGTTCGATTGTGTGGCTTTATAGAAAGGATGGTTGATTTAATTAACTCTTGGTTAATTTATGTTACAGGTCAGTCTGATAATGAGCTGCTTGATTGGTTACAAGAAAGACTGGATATAAAGAGATTAGGGGATAAAGTTGCTGCCCCTAATCTGCCACTAGAGGGATGCATCAGATATAAAATTAAAAATGGTCTTCATGTCAAAATCAACCAGGCTTATGGTTTACCAGGTATACATGTAATTAATTGTTTAATATCTCTTTATTTATTCAATGGGGTTCACCACTGTACCACATGATCAATGCCTCTTAACATTTATGCGGAACATTTTCATGGTTTTGAAAAACGTTAACATCACAAATTCCATGAATAGCATTTTTTTACAGTAAACTTGTCTGTCGTGATTCCATATCTGTTGGAAATAAGTGTTTTGCACAAAAGTTAGAGGGTATCACATGGTGCAGCAGCAAACCTTATGGCTTGGTTGTGTAGAAATTGCACCTACAAGGAATACTATTTACACAGTATTATTGATGCCATTTCTATGTAGCCATGACAGTGGACACGGAATGTTAAACTTCTTTTTGCATACTTGCCCACCTTTACTATTCTTGTGCAAGTTGTATGATTTTGGAACGAAAACTATCACGGTACAATCGCCAGTTAAAACTTACAATTTGAAAACAAAAAAAGCTGGTAATTTCCATAAACTGGAATTTAAACCATTTTCTTGTCTGTGTATGTATTGAAATATGAACTTCCTCCAATTCATTTTGAGTGAAGAGCAATGTTTAATACTGTCTCAAATACCATTGAATTCATACACAATCTAAAATGTTTTAGATACATACACAACATCTCACATGCCATGGATACAATGTCTCACGGTAGAGTTCTCACTCTGTAAGTGGGAGGTGGGAGGTCAGCACTTGACATTAGGAAATAAAAGTCACAGTTATTTCAGATGGGAACTTAAAAGAAACAAGGTCCAGTGTCACAGTAGGTGTGGCATGATTAAGAATGATGCTGTATAATGCCATCAGTGCAACACACAGGCAAAAATTTCAACACCTTCACCTATAGCTGGCAGTGTCTCGATATAAGTGAAATATTTTCAACTGTGACATTAAACACTATTACTCAACTCAACTCAGCTCAATGTATTTATTATTCTTTCCAGATGGTTTGTATATCCATTGTTTTGCTAATGTTGCTCCGGGGAGTAAAGTCCTTGGGATGGAACCTACAGCTGAAGGGCATGGTAAAGAAGAAAAGTTTGTCACACTGGAACATGATTACAACAGTTTCCAGAACTCTCCTATATGGCTGGATGAACCGAAGGTAGGGAATAAATTTAATAATCTGGAATTTAGAAAGAAAAAAAATGTTTTCTGTATTTGTGGTATAGCTATTATTGCCATTGTCAGAACTCTCCTATATTGCTGAATGAACCCAGGGTATGGTGTAAATTTTATAAACTGGAATTTGTATTTAAAAAAAAATTCGTATTGCTGAATTTCTTATGATGACCACCATATTTTTCATATGGTCATAATTTCCCCATTTTGAAAAAAAGAAAGAAAGAAAATCGAAAATTGGTGCCCATTATCATTTTGTAAACTTATGTAACCCACATTGGACTACCTGTATCTAAGGATCCATCTACAAGGAACAACAGCAAATACAAATATAACACAAATTATAGACCAAGTTAACAGAATTTCATTGTTTTATTTATATATTTTAGGAATTACATCCATTTTACGACTCTTATTCGTGCCTGGTAATACAGTTGTTTGGATTGGATGTATTATATCGACCTAAACCAGAACATGATGAAGCTGGAACCGTCCATACCTTAAAAGGAACTCCACTGGTACTGGGAGATGATCAGATCATTGGCTGGACAGCACTGTCATTATTTGACATGTAATATATGATGACATCAGTTACTTTTTAAGGAAATCTTGTTCCGTGGTCTAAAGGCTCAGCTTACAGAGATCAACACTTCATCTTGCCAAAAGTTCATTGGTTTTCTCTGATTACAGTTTCCTCCCTTTTCCCATATCCGACTCCCTCATTGTATATGAATGGATCTTTATTGGTGTGTAAAACATTATTACTCCACTCCACTTTGCACATGTACAGTTTCAATATATAATCAATTCAGATTTAAGATCAATATGTTATCAAGTTGCAATTACATGAATAAGTTTGGTGGTTAGAATGTTGCTTTACACCCAGTCAAGAAATTTTTATTTGAAGGCTATCAGTTGTAGAATAATGGAAAAATTAGGAATACCCCTGCAAACCACATAGACAAATACAGAAACTTTCTCAAAATTAAATCTGTCCTTTTCAAGGAGGGGGTGGGGTGGGTACGAAATTCAAAGTTTCACTCTTCCTCCTCTCTGCCCCATTTTTTGTCCAGAGTAATTCCCTGCAACAGTAAATGACAGTTTGATGAAACTTGGTATAAAACATAAACATTTACAAGATGATTGGTTAAATGATTGATTGGGTTTTTACATCCCTGTCAAGAATTTTTCACTTATATCCAGACATCACAAGGTTAAATGGCAGAAATTTTTACCTTGCAGTGCACTCGGGGCAACATGCAGAGAGAGAGAGTTCTTTAATGTCTTATGTCTGCTATGACAAGGGCATTGGTTTCTATAGTCTCTTCCAAAGGACCATGTTACTCATTTCTGAGTGCTTGACAAAAGATCAGTCACAACCTATTTTCAAGTCTTGGTCAGACTCTGGTCATGGTTCAACCCACAACCTTCCATATGCCGAAAGAGCACTTTTAGAACTAAGCTACAATAGTGGTACATTTACAAGAGATGCACAATTAGTAACTTGGTCAAAAGTATCAACAGTGATTGATTCTACCAGAATATGTTTTGACTTTCTTTGACGTGGGCAGGTGACCTTTATATACAGGTTAAAATAATATTAATAAAAAATAATTGGGGTTCAGTTCTACTGGTCTTTGTTAGGTGACCCTTTTATAGACGTGACCTCTTAGGCAGGTTGGACTGTAATTGATATTTTTGTGATATATTTATTCAGGAATTCTGTAATGGGTGGTATCCATGAGCTCCCAGTGTTTAAAGGTAAACCACCAGAGGGCATCCTGGAAGACTTAACAACAGATACAGTAGAGAACGTGTTAGCTAATTATACATGGAATAAGAATAATAAGTTTGTAAGTTAATAACTGCTGTAAGATATTGCTAACCCAGGAGGCAATACATATAGTATTGTCATATAAACATTGTTCCTAAAAATTACTGCTTCTTAAAAATTAAATAAAAAACAATAAAAAAACAAAGCTATGCTTGATCATATAGGGTTATTGAACTGATATTCTGGAATATTGTCTCGAGTCAACGAGGGACAATATTTCACAATATCAATTCAATAACCCTTTTATTATATAGCAAAATAAATCTTATTTACTACCGTCAAGTATTTCATCTAAACTACCATTTTGTCATACAAAACATATATATTACATTAGTTCTTGTAAATGGATATAAGAACTAGTGCAATATGACAACAACACAGTGATGATGTCGACAACAAGCGTATGACGTCATAAACGACAGTGTCATGTGACAAAGCGTGCAGTTTGAAAAAATTGATTCGGGAAACCTCGGACTGAAACAAAGTTAGTATGCAAATATGGGTATTTATTGCACGCTAACACCTCGGGATTTATCGTTTAATTTCTATGCGAGGCATATATTGCTATATATTAATTCAAAATATTGCATGAGGTGGATTTGGTAAAATACATTTTGGTTTTGTTCTCTTTTTGTCATTTCAATATTTTAAAATTAATTGGATTTCAACAATTTTGGTGTGAGCACTATTGATGAGGAATTGTATGTCTTAACAGCTGTCTAGATAAAGCAGCTGGATGATTAAGATGACCCAAATTCAATGGTTTTGTTAGCTGCCATTCAATAGACACACATAGTACTCATGTGAGGGTTCTGAAGGACGGAGAAGACATAGTTTGATGAGTCCCTGCTGTAAATTCCTTTTGCCTTCAAAGAATATATGGCTTGTCTTTATAAATCACCTTGTCACAACATATAACTCTGTATAAGTTGATAGCTAATCGTAATATATCAATTTATTTTTTCAGGATGCTGCAAGTTTATCGGTAACTGTTTGGGATGGACATTTTGATTTTGACGATCTTCCAGTTCTATATGTAAGTATCTATCAACATGTATCAATGAAATTAACAGGCAAGAATACTGTAACACATGCATGTTTCAGTTTAGCATAAAAGATAGGACTGTGACGAGTACCCGGGTACCCGTTCACGGTTAGGTTAATGACTGTACCCGAGTAACAAATTGTTTACCCATTACCCGTTAAAACATGTATCATTGTTGTAGACCTAAAATAAAATGTATATAAGTTCAATTGAACTCTTGCCTATCATTCAAAATGACACGACATATCAGTAATCATGAACATTGTTTATACTTCTGTCAGTTTGTGACACACGAGGTAAGTATCGGGACACCTTGAGGAACTACATTCAACCCAATAATACGAAATATGGTTCCGAACGGTGATACTGATACTCTGGTAATATCCCTCTTATTATCAGGGAACCACTATAAGCAACTTTAAACATGACCGAAAGAAAATCAGAATTTTGGAAATTACTTTATTCAATAACTTTAACAAAACAATGAAAGTAATTGATTCTATTTAACCTTACAAGACAAAACCTTGAAGTGTAACTCGTATAAGCATTGTGCATGCGTAGTTAAGGTTTCATCATGGGGTTGCGGGATTTACGATAGGTTACTATAGTCTATAATAAACATACAAGATGCCAATTTCTGCGGATTTATCTGCAATTAACTACATTTGTTTATGATAAAATCATCTATATAGATTAATAATCATTTATTTATTTGTTTATATATTGTTTATTCTGGTTATTTATTCACGGTTTGTGAAATAGATTCTTAATTGAAATGTGTGGATGTTGAAAAGCATCGGGTACTCTTTACCGGGTTGGGTACACGATTTTGGGTACCCGGGTACAGAATTTTCTACCCGTCACAGCCCTAATAAAAAATGACCAATGGTCAGACTAGAATTATATTTAGAAAAATTCTTTTTATTTCATCATAATAGGTTTTCAACATGATTAAAATTACATCTGTGACTTTAGAACAAACAAAAATGATTTTAATAAACTAGAATTTTTAAACTGGAAAATTAACAGGTGCTTTAAAATGTCGCTAATTAATCACACACAAACATACCAATCCATGTCCTAATCACAACCCAAAAGCAAAGTATCAACTTAACTTCCACCATGGAAATTAGGCCGAGTGCTCCAGAAGGGTAAGTACCTCCTGTCTAGCTAGATAGAATGGCCATGTGTAAAATTAAAATTGAGAGTTTGAGAGTGAATAGTATATAGAACTATTGGATACCAAATGTATCCAGTATAATTTACTTTATACAATTAATATATCTGTACTTTAAATACAAAAAAAATGTTATTGTTAATCACACAACCAAAACAATCAGTAGAATGTCAAATTAAATCCAATGTAAATTTAATGTTTGGGTACAAAATCTTAAAATAGCTTGTTTAGCTGATAAGTCTTACATTGAAGGTACTGGGTATGGGTGTTAAGCATTTTTATTTTCTCTGGTTTTATTAAAAATTCCTATCTCTTACTTTTTTCTAGGAAAAGTTCCTATTTTTTAGACGTTTTACTGTGTTTATTCAGTGTTTTGAAAAGCTGTTAAGATACTTAAATATGAAATTCCATTTTTTGTATTCTTTGTTGTGTTGAAACGGGATGGCTGAATTGGGGGTGTTGGGAGGCCATCAAAAAGTAAAATTTTAAGTATTACATGTATGTGTACAACGTTTCAATAAAAATCCTATTTTGGCCACCTTAAGTTCTTATTTTCTGTACTCATTTTGTGCTTGATGTCCTGAAATATAGATAAAGATACTTCTTTGCCAGTGCACATATATTTTTTTTGTACGGCATTCACATCAGTGAGAGTGTACAAGGCTATGACTTTCCGCTAAGATCAGACTTCTTCACTATAAAATAGTACACATCCAAAAAATAGTGCACCTTGTAAATGAACCTGAAAGGAATATATCCGTATATAATGTGAAATATGAATTCTGAGACGTGTAATGCATTTGCTGACATACAGACACCGGGAATGAATTTTTTGAATGTATTAACATGTTGTGGTGGGATGCATAAAAATAATTTCTGCAGTACGGCGAACTTATCTCGTAGAATACAATAAAAAGTAGTCCGTACAAGTTATACAAACATAATGGTCCAAAGAGAGTAACTCTGAGAAAAAAAACACAATTTTTTTTGTGTTTACCTTTTGTTGATACTGGTATTCTGTAGTGATGCGAACACCAAAGAGTTTAAGTAAGATAAGTTTTGATTGGCCAATTGACTGTGATTTATATAATTTGTTGTATTCCTGTTTTTATTACAGACATATGAGAACATGTTACAAGCTGTGGGTAAAATAGAGACGTACAAGAAAGCCAGACAAACAAAGAGAGGAAAGAAGATCTACCACTTCATAGTAGATAACCTAGAATCCAAGTACAAGAAACAGGAGACCAACAGCAGTATATATAAAAAAGAACAACAATTCTTTGAGAAGTTAATGATGGATACTTTCTACGACCTTATGGTAAGTCTGCACATTTAAGGAATCTATATATGCGTGTATATATAATAAATGTGTAGCCATTTCAGAGTCATATGGACCCAAACAGTGATTTGCACAATATTTTGACCAGTTATGATGTCCACAGTTCAGACAAGACCATATTCTGCTCGCTTAATTAATGCTTCATTGAAAAGTTTTGTAGTGACATATGTTGGTGTCTCTGTTCCAGATACGTAAAAGTAACATTATTTTGGAAATTGGCAATGTAAAGGTTCTCCAAAATATTCTGCACCAAAGTTAAGCGGTTTCAATCACATGGTATGTCAGCGAACCTGATTGGTCTTGTTTGGTTTGATATATGATAAATCTTTGTGATTTCAACAAATATATTTTCATTTTATAGTAAGATTTCAAGAATTTCTTTTTATCTATGTTATTTTGTCTTACAGAAGGAGAGATACAAATGAAACTAGACAGATATAAATCAATAAAAATGGTATTTTGTTGTTTTAACCCTCTGCACAGAACTTTATACCTACCCTCTTGTTATGCACACTCCCAGAGAGAAAATTCAGTCAGTTTTAATGTTGTACATTTGTCATAATGATTTTCATGTTAAGCTGTTTTGTGAATCAAAATAAAATCCTTATACCCCCCACAAACTAGTTTGAGGGGGGTATATAGGAATCACCTTATCTGTCCGCCTATCTGTCTGTCTGTGTAAAATTGTGTCCGGTCCATATCTCATAATTGCTTTAGATGGCTGTCATAAAACTTCATATCTTCATGAACCAAGGTCATATCAGAAAGGCCAATATCGCGGGAAAACATTTAACCTTTGTAGACGTTGGGGGTGGGTGGTATTTGGCTCTCAAAAGACAGTTCTAGTTTAAATTTTTTATAAGTTGTATAAGTTTTTATATAGTACCTTTACATGTGCAAAACCCAATCCAAAAACAACACTCATTGTTCAATATTTTGCTCCGAGCTTTATATCTACCCTCTTGGTGCGCACACTCCCAGAAAGAAAATCCAATCAATGTTTTATATTTGTCATTATGATTTGTATGTTATGTGAAATCAGTATAAAATCATTTAAATTTTTGTTATAATGTTTATTTTAATGTTACTTTAACACAGTGCAGGACCAGGTTTGAACAATATTCAGTGTTCATGATTTTTTAGTCCCCTATCAACATAAAGAGATTTTATGTGTCATTTCAATTTTGAGCTGTCTGTCTGCATATCTGTCTCAGTCCACTACAGTAACTCGGTGCTTGCTTTGTATTTGAGAGAGAGGTTATGGGTTCGAACCACCTATTTTCAAGTCTCGTTCAGACCTAGCTGGGGTTTGACACTATGACCTCCCACATTTGAAATGAGCACTCTAGCAACTGAGCTGCTATAATGGTTTCTGCCTGTATTTTCATGCAATACTCAATTATTTGATTTTGTTTGTTTGTACTTGTGATAACTGTTTTGTGATGATCTTTTCATTGAGTGAATTCCATGATTTTAGGTTATTATAAGTTGAGTTATTGGATATAAGAAAATGCTTAGACTAGGTTATTGAATGAATTTTCAGTTCAAGTGTCTTTTCAATCCAATTTGCTGTTGTATTTTCATTGTTTGAAAATGATTTAAGAAAATGCATGTTTCAAATTTTAAATGCAAACTTATTTGAAGAGTTATTCTGTCATCCTATCATTGCAATATAATTACCTGAATAACGAAATAGTGTTAAAATTAATTATATCAGAAAAACTAAGTTTCAAATTTTAAAAGCAAGCTTATTTGAAGAGTAATTTTGTCACCCTATTTTAGCAATATAATTATAATAATAAAGGGTTTACATTTATGAAATAGAAATAATAGATACATGTTAATTGTTTCTCACAGCACACACTATCAAACTCACTTCCTGTACTGTATATCACATATTAATACAACTTACAACATCCTATTTGGAGTTTGGGTTTTACACATTCATTGAAATGAAGAGCAATTATGAACATAAACTTTAGATTATAAATGTACTCCAATAGATCCACTCAAGTAATGTAAACAAACTAAAAATATACATAAATGTGGAAATACCAGAGAGATGGTACTTTATGTGTAAAAGGGCCTCAGTATCTGAGTGTTCTAAGTGCACACTTACTGAACACAGGACCTTGCACCTCCTTAGTATGAATCCACTCAGGATAGATCCTAGTGTGAGAAAGTTTGTCGGTTCGCTTGCCTAAGGACAGTGGTTTTCTCCATTGACTCTGGTTTCCTCCACCATTCCTGAACTGACCATCTCAATATAAGTGATAAAAATCTTGACTGGGGTCAACACTATTAAAAAAGACTATTTGTTAAAGCATTTTCACAATCAATAGTTACAACCAACCCCCCCCCCCCATTTAGTTTGAGGAAGATATATAGTTATCTCTATTTGTGACTCTCTTTATGTCCATCGGTCAATCAGTCTGTCCATGTAAAATTGTATCAGATCCATAACTTTCACACTTGATTGATTTTAATTAAAAATACAAAATGTTTATACCAGCAGGAAACAATTGTCATGTACCACATCTAAGTGTATAGGTCAAAGGTCAAGGTCACAAGGTCAAATCTTTGTTGGAGAGGGCAGGTAGGGGTTATTTGGCACTAAGAAAGAATCAGTTCTTGTTATAATTTGTATGAGGTTATCATATTCTAACCATGTCTCTGATTTCCATCAACAAAGTATGTGTGATGAGACATAATTTATTTAAGTTATTATCTCAATTATTTCCTGCTTTGTAAGTACAGACATGGTTATGATAAAAAGTCAAGAACTCATTTTTGAAAAGTTACATAATATTTAAATCTATTTTGTTTTTATCTCGATGTTACATAATGTATATTTTTACTATTTTGTTTTACAGGAAGATGCTCTGATGAATGCTGGGTATGGACCATTATAAGATTGGAAAGATTTGACTTCTACTCTCTACAAGTCAATTTCCTGAATATTAGTATCATCCGAATGCTGGATCTGGGACATATTTGCCTTCTACTCTTCAAAAGTCCTATTGCTGATTACTAGTGCCATCTGAAGGCTGGCTATGGGCCGTTATAAGGTTGGCCAGATTTGGCTTCAACTCTCCACTAGTATCATCCAAATGGTGGGATCTGGGATACATTTGGCTTCTCTTCCTAAGTCATTTTCCTTAAATGCTGGATTTGGAACATTACAAGTTTAGAACTCAATAAGCCATTCCTGGGATGGTACTTAATATGGGTCCAAACACACCTGAGGCAGGAACTCAGAATAAACAGACCGTAGCTCTTCTGGACTTAATATCAGACTACAAATGTAGTTCTATCTTGACTGTAAATGTCTACAACAATTGTCTCTGGCTTCCACATCATTATTTTTAGTCTGCATTTAATATAAGTTTACATTTTCATGTTGTAATTAAATAGTCAGGTGTTTCTAAACAACCACTTGGCATTTTCTTCCTGTAAATTCACTTGTATTGCTGTGTCGAGTTACTGCCAACTGCCTAAGAGCATACATTTTCCGTATTGGAAAATTACAACCTGTTCATTTAACTCATGGAGTCATTTAGCTACTATTTTTTACGACTATTGGTATTCATTATTGTGGTGCATTACTTTCATATCTCACTAGACAAAAGCCACATAAAAGTTGGTTAGATTGGGGGGGGGGGTGAAAATTAAAACAATATTGTGTTATACCATGTAGTAGCCTTCCATACGCAACTTTCACAGTTATCTTTTGTCTATCGCCATGAGATGTGTTCATGTAAATTATTACTATAGAGAAAGAGAAAATGTGTTATTAATAGTATCTATAAAGTTATTCTTGTACACATAAACATTCATTTATTTGTAAAGTTCATTTTTGAATGATAATTTCACATTACTAAAAGTGTTATTTGTTTAAAAAAAATTTTGTAAAATATTTTTATTTAGTTTTTGTTTATGCAGTCAAGTTTCCATGACAACAGGACGCATATTATTTTTGTTATGATTTATGATTGGTCATTTACATTGGATCACATAAGCTGCAGGGGAAATAACTTTACTCTTACTTGAAAGTCGCCAAAAATAACCACCTTAATATTTATATGTATTGGCTGAAGCAGTACACTTGGTAGCACAATTGACGTATCACCGGCCATGCTTATTATGTTCACTAATGCTTACTAATGTCATACTAGTGTCAGTGACGTCATTAAACTGCTCAATTCAGGCAGAGTTTTCATTCTTTTCTTTTTGTCTAACTCAAGCATGCCGGGCCCTTGTCGGAACATTGTGGGCATAGCGGCGATCCATCAATTGGTCAAGTCGCGGGTCATTCTTATGCTAGGCAAGTTGGTGCCAAAGGCTGTGCATTTGATTAACAGATAGTAACTGTACAAGAGATGAAAAAGAGCAACATTTTATTAACATACTCCCTCCCCAGTTCAATTCAGAAAATTTTCAACAGTCTAAATTATTTTACAGTAATGGTTAACATTACATTTCTTTTCAGAAATTTGCATATCTGCAATATTATTAAATTGCATAAAATTACATAAGTACCCTGCATAAGCTTTTTGTGGACCAAAACATCTGGGCCCAGTTGCACAAACTCTAATTAGGGTTACCGATAATCAATAATTAAATCGTAATTTAATACTATATATAATATAATATATATATGATTTTCTAATTATAGATTAGTCAATGATTAACTTTAATTAAGCTTAGTGCAACTTGGCCCTGCTGCAATAAACAGAAAAATTTAATGAATGACTGGTATACATGTATTTTAATTTATTTGAATCATTAGGTTGTGGTTTTAATCAGATATTATGTAATTGTAGATAGGTTTAATTTTCTGAACTTTGTAACATCCACTTAACATTTATTATGACATCACACATTTTAATATCTACTTCTGTCACACAGTGTCATGTACAGATGATATTGGACAAATTATGTTTATCAGTTAAATGATAAATATTTATTTAATTGCTTGTTCTATGTATTTATTTAATAAGCATCTAGATAACATATCATTTTATATTACATTTTACTGATTAGTGTTTTTATTGCTATTATTATTTATTTGTTTAAAGTAGATCTCTTTTTAACTCATTAGTCATAATTGTGGCTAAATTGACATAATGGAGGAGTGGACAGGATTAAACATTAATTAAAGCCACCACCACCACCACCACCACCACCACCACCACAGGATTAAACATTAATTAAAACCAGTGATTAACCACCGCCACCACCACCACCACCACTTTCACCTCCAGCACTACCCAGGGAGATGAAGTTTACAGAATAAATAGTAATTGCCCCATCTGTCTGTCAGTCCGTCTATCACTCTGTGTGACCATCTCAATATTGTGTCCGCTCCACGTCTATGCATGGATTTTGATCAAACTTGACACAGATGTAAACTACATGTAATATAAGTTTATGTGTTGCATACTAAATTTAGTAAATAGGTCAAGATTCAAAGGGATATTATAAATAACAACTTGGCAATGTTGGGTATGGGAAGGGGGTATTTTACTCTCAAGAGACTGCTTAAGTTTTTGTAGTCTTACTGGACATCATTGTGATCCGTACTGGTATTTTTCATATTGAAATGTTTTTTTAGTTGTCCAGATTTGGTTAAATGGGTAAAATGTTGTCAGGATTTGGTGCCATATTGAAATACTTTGTTTAGTTTCTCTATAAGTGATTGATAATGATTTTCTCTGGGCACTCTGTTTTCATGAGCTGGCCACCTTCGATATAAGTGGAAAAATCTTGACTGGGGAATAAAACTCCATTACTCCAACCTATTCTTATCATTTTGTATTTTATTTTGATAAAGACTGTCTTCATCACCAGTGAAGTTAAAATATGTGTTATCATCAGTGTAAGGATTATAGTCATTTAAGATAACCAATTCTTACTTTATTTATGTAATTTTTATTTTGTTGTTGCTTTTCTTATGTATCTGGAATTGTTATATGGTAAAAAGCAACGTATAAATAATAAAGAAAACAAATTTAGAAATGAAGATGTTTATTTATTTATTCTAATCAAAATCTTGTTTATTCTTTAACTAAACTCTATTCTACTTTCCCGTCTTGGACAGTTGCATATTTTAATCTACTATAGGTTCTAATACTTCAGATTACATACTTCACACTATCATCATGGATGTTGCATTTAACAGATTATTTACACCTTCCCTGGAAACCATATACTGACCAATATCTTAAATTGCGCTATGCCAGCAAGGGTATAGATGCAATGAGTATTTCTAATATTCTTCAATCAGAAGTCCCTGCTTATTTTAGATATATGTTGCTTGTTCCTACTCCTACAATAAACCCATTGCTTCAAAATATTTAGTTGCAAACAAACATTACAGTGTTTGAACTTTCATAATTTCACTCCACCTACCTTTTCTTGCTCGTCTTTTCCTTATATTTTTGGACCGTCTGGACATGTGATAATTGGTTATCTCAATATAACTACATATTATACCAGTTTTAATTTTACAGACGGCCGTTTCGGAATACAATTCCTCATCGCTAGTGCTTGGACAAAAATTGTGAAATCAAAATTTTTCCAGATGTTGAAAAATATCCAAAGGACCAAAATATATATTTAACAAATGAAGTTTAGGAAATACTTTACATGAGGAAATATACCTTAGTTTTTGAGGAATTTCGAATTTTAACTAGCCTCAAATATAGACAATAGTATATTTCTGACAATACGAAAATCTTGCCTACTGAGTTTGTTACATCCTCTGGGGAAACATAATTGAAAACATGGAATTCAAATGTCTACTTTCAAAAGGTTCTAAATACGAAGATGTCCAACCTTTTACCTAGAAGTATTTTGGATTCTGTTAAAGATGAATGGTAGATGTTTCGCAAAATGTGTAGCTTGACACCTTATCCGAACTCGTATTAAGTGAGGCACTTGAGAAGAAGGGCGAACAGCGTGCGGAAAGTGGAATAAACAATCAAAAACAAACACTAATCCATGTCCGAATCACAATCCATAAACGAAATAAAAACTTTGGAAGTGACAAGTTACATTATACACGTGAACTTCCATTAGGGAAGTGAGGCCGAGTGCTCTGGAAGGGTAAGCACCTCCTGTTTAGCTAGCTACACCCGCCACGTGTGTAATCAAAATTGTGTAAAAGGAACATGGAACTATGAGACGTCAAATATATCCAGGGCAATCCTGGACACAGAGACATCAAACGTATCAACAATACTGTGATGACGGCCATAAAACTTTTTGAGGGCCTTGATAAGCCTAGGCTTACAATATCCCATGAGTCAACAATTTATTTACAAGCAGCCTACCTCGTTGTACAAAGTACCTGTAGTGGAAACAAGCTCTGTCATAGCGTAATAATTGGGAACCAAATACACCATAAGCAGGAGAAGCAGGTATATTGCTGCATAAAAATGGAAAGTCGACAATAGAAAAATTTAAGTCATCACGTTTGTCATAAAGTTTCAAATGTAGCCTTTCGTTGCGTCATAATTTAGGTATAAGTCTAAATATGAAGCAGAACTTGAGGAATCAGTCGTGTCTTTTATTTCAAGCTCACTAGGATAGATGACATTTACATAGTCTCCGAATTTAGGATTGTTAAGAGACAGAACGTCATCTATATATCTGTATGTTGAGTTGAATGATTTGGCGACATTCTTCTCTCCAGATTTAACAAGGTTCTGCATAAATTCTGCTTTATTAGAATAAATTAAACAAACCAGCAAGCAATGGTGCACAGTTTGTACCCATTGGTATACCGATTGTTTGCTAAAAAACTATATTACCAAACACAACAAATATGTTATCTATTAAAAACTCCAACATTTTATTGATGGTATCTTCAGTATATTTTTGTTTGGAATCCGTATGATGCTTGACAAAATAACCAGAATCCCTGTTCAGCACCAGATATTTGCAAAAGAAAGACAAGTAAATAATATCTTTAAGACGTTCTTTCAATTTAGAATTAGGGATAATGGTGTATAGTGTTGAAAAATCAAATGTTTTTATGCTTTTTATTAAAACTCTTTATTTTTTAAAAACTAACTCTATTCCACTCCCCGTCTTAGAAAGTTACCAGATTTTTTAAAAATCTAAAACAAGTAGAGATTCTTATACCCCAGATTACACATGTAACACTATCATCATTGATATTGGATTCAACAGATTATATACATCTACTCTTGAAAACCATATATTGACCAATTGTCTCCGTGTAAATATCTTGAATTGCCATTTGCCAAAGGAGTATTTCAAGTGTGCTTCAATCTAATTCCTTATAGCTTCACAGATCCGGGTCCTACAATTAACCCATTTCTTGCAAAATATTTAATTGTAAACAAACATTGCAATATTTGAACTTTTATATTTAGATAAAATATTTTTCTACTTTACTTTGGCATGAACCAAATGTATATCATCTTGCTATTTATACTTTATTTCTAGTAAAAAGTATACATAAATTGAATTTTCTACACTTTGCCAGTACCCCTCATTCTTAATTGTGATTCTAATACAATTCATTCTGCTTGCTTTTAAAAGCACCATATGAAAACAAAATATATTGAAGATACCAACAATAAAATGTTAGCATTTTTGATATACATGTACAGCATTTATGTACAGCAATATAATTTTCCAACAAGTAAACAAACAAATAAATTTGTATACCAATGGGTACAAACTGTGCGTCATTGCTTGATGATTTGTTTCTTTATTTGTTTAGAACAGGACCTTATTAAAACCGAGAGATAACTCGTTAAATCATTTTACTTCACATATAATACATGTATGACGTTATATCCTACCTCTCACTAGTTTCTGTGAATTTCATTCGACAATATCGGTTACGTGGTGACCTAATATAATCCATATCGGGCAGGTCTGTTCTATATCTAGTCAATATGAGAGTTACTTCCCCTGATCAACGTAAATGGCACCCGCCTCGTAGTAAACACGTCATATTTATCACAAATATTTACGGCAAATACGGACAGTAGTAAAGATGTTGTGATATTGAAACTAAATATTTGATTCCTAAGAATGAAAGTGCAATTGATTTCTTTGACGGAAGTTGCTAGTAAGCCAAATTGATTATTATTTTCAATATTTTGTCAGACAGAATGCCAAACGATGGTATTTCTAACTCAGTCACCAGTCGCATGTCGCTGTTTGGATACATTCAAATTGGTTTTGTAAATGACTTATTGATATGATCGGTATGATATAATAGTTGCACGGTGTCTTAGTGGCAAAATATTATATATAAAGGGTTTGTTTAGAGCTATAGGTTACTAAAACATACAGCAGTGTCTCATCCTGAACTTCTCTCCGGTCTCCGTATCCGTGTTCTGTATATTTGTTTAAAGGTATCCACCGTGGGTCTTCAGGGTGATCGGTAGGATATAATCGGACTTCGCCCTCGCCCGATATGGAAATTACTGACTCTGTATAAACCATATTAGGTCAGCAACAGACTGTGTAACTAATAATATCTCTTAATAATCCTAAACTTGGAGTCTATGTAAATATCATCTATCCCCGTGAGCCTGAAATAAGAAATAATGCAAATAAATTGTTGACTCAAGGATATTGCAAGCCTAGGCTTATAAAGGCCCTCAAAAAGTTCCATGGCCGTCATCACAGTATTGTTGTTAAGTTTGTCCAGAATTGCCCTGGATGACGTTCTACAGTTCCATGTTCCTTTCACACAATTTTGTTACACATCTGGCGAGCAATAGCGTAGAGCGCATATTAGCCAATCATTCTGTGCTTGCACATATTTTGATATTATTATTTGTTTGTGTGATCTCTGTTGTAGAAAACGCACCAATTTGCTTCTTTTTTTAAAATATTTTCAGGGGAGCATACACTTGGATCCCCTAGCATGGACAGACCTACAGCATGTATAGTGTCTTTGGCATCATGCTTGCACAGTCATTATTTACTTGCTACGCCAGTGGCGGATGTAGCTAGCTAAACAGAAGGTGCTTACCCTTCCAGAGCACCCGGTCATCATTTCCATGGTGGAAGTTCACGTGTCTAACCTGACTTGCAAGTTTCAAAGTTGTTTTTACTTTGCTTCTGGATTGTCCATTATATTTGGACTTGAACCTCAATTCTGACACCCGCGAAAGTAAATCTATAAAAAATGTTCGTTAAAATTTTAATTAAAATGATGATCATATACAAACTGACGGTCACAAAGAACTCGCAATAAAAAAATGAAAAAAAAACTAGGTGTACCCACCCACACATTCACCACCGAGTGAAAAACCCAGACCAGAAATAATGACGAATAGTCAAATTTAGCTATTAAAACATTGTTCAAACTATAGTAATAAAAAATTGAGAGAAAATTTATTGCTGAAGGCTGTGTTAAATATAGAGAGGGTTGTTTAAATAGGGAAGTTTGTATGGGTATATTTACGACTTAAATATTTAGAATAGAACTGCATGATGTGTACGTACTATCTACCATGATCTACTGAACTGTGTCATACATGTTGAGTTATTTGATATCTATATAAATACTAACTCAGATAAAACGATCAAGGAGAAAGAAGGACATTGTAACGTTGATATGGACCGAACCCAATTTAAATTATTTTAAATTTAAACATACGTCAGGAATTCACTATGTCTCAGCATGATGGAATAGATGGAAATAAATAAAAGGTAACTTAGTATTTTACATTATTTGGTATGGGGTGTTTTGTTTTTGGTTTGGTTCAGTTTAATGGTTATTTAGAACGTTAATATTTATTGTTAAGAATATTAGTGATACGGCTTGTTTTGTTTTGTAATTTTACATAGTTTGACAAAATGTGATTTATTTGACGTCCCATAGTCCAATGTTCCTTTCATTCTCAATTTCGATTTTACACGCGGCGGTTAGCTAAACAGGTACTTACCAGTACTTAGCAGTACTTACCCCCATTCGAAAAACGAATAATAACAGAAGGCATGGCCTCATTTTTAAAATATTATTTATTCGTATCTATGATAATATATATAATGGTTATGGGACATGTAAAATTCTCCATCGTGTAGTTCAAAAGTTTTATGGGCTTCACCACAATTTTGGTGATAAGTATAATGTTTCTGTATTCATAATTGTCCTGGTTATATTAAAATCTCTAAGTTCCCATTCCTTATATTCTCAAGTTTGATTTCAAACATGGCGGGTGTAGTTTAAAGAAGTTGCTATCGCTTCCGGAGCTCCCGGCTTCGTTTTCCTAGTTGAAGTTCATGCGTGTGTTTAACTAAATTTGCCAGTTTTAGCAGTTTTCTTTTGGAATTTGGTTCTAACCATAGACCAGTGTTTATATGTTTGTAGTATTTTGACATAAACAGCAAAATATTTGATACGTCATTTATTTTTTGTTTAAAACTTTAATGTATAACTTCACAATTTGTTTGCCCATTTTGTTGTAAATTTTACTAAGCTGTAGCTTTACAAAATTAGGCCCAGTTGCAAAAGCTCAACAACGAAACTTAATCATTAACTGAAACATAATTAAGTGATCATCAAGTGTTGCGCTTATTATGGTTTAATTAAGCATTAACTCTTATTAAGCTTTGTGCAATTCAAGCCAGGTGTAAAATAAAAACAAACATACAAATCCATGTCCAAATCATAACCCCAAAGCAAAGTAAAACCTTTGAAGGTTAAACACGTTAACTTCCCCTAGGGAAGTGAGGCCGAGTGTCCTGGAAGTATAAAAAACCTCATGTTTAGCTAGCTACAACCGCCACGTGTGTATTCTCTTAAACCTTAGCAAATGTCTTTATTCGTGTATCTATAAACCTTTCCTATAGTGGGTTATTTAAAGGCTTTCAGAACAGTGCAAAAACATTTTAAAGTCTGTCCCGAGCCATTAGGCCCATCAGACCGGAGCTTATCCCGGTTTCCGTGGCGTTAGGCGACTGAGAGTAGAAGACTCTCCCCTGAATGGGACGCCGGTCCATCGCAGGGTTAACCCCCAGCGTTTTGCTGGTACTCATTTATTTTTCAGCTGAGTGAACTGGAACAACGTGAAATTAAGTGTCTTGCTCAAGGACACAACACATCGCTCGGTCCAGGGATCGAACCCACGACCTTCGAATCATGAGTCCAACGCCTTAACCACTAGGCCACGTGCTTCCACGCAAAAACATTACTGTATATGTAATTATATTAATTATATTTTAAGGTGATTGCAATACTGCATGCATGAATCATAAATACATGTGTTGCGTAATAAATACTTACCTCATTTCAAAAACGCAATTATACTTTTGTAAATGTAGATAAATACACCCTTCACCAACATAATCTCAATTTTCAATTTTAATAAATATAAAACTAATTTATTGGCTTTTTTAAAAAAATGCAAAAAC
Organism: Anadara kagoshimensis; assembly: GCA_021292105.1. NCBI lineage: Eukaryota > Metazoa > Mollusca > Bivalvia > Arcoida > Arcidae > Anadara > Anadara kagoshimensis. The sequence continues at coordinate 12,415,567 of CM037874.1, read as the reverse complement.
TTGTATAAAGAAACCATTCACAAAGAAAATATATAAGTTTGAGTTTCAGTTTTATTGATGTCATTGTATGTATTTTAAACATTTATTGATCCTACCACTTGCTTTACAAACACAAACCGAATCTTTCGTCTAGACATAATACCGTTTTTGTATAGAAATGATAATGAGTATTGGACCAGGTTTAAAAATCAATATACATATTTATGTAATTTATAAACAGCACTTACAGTATTTTCAAAGTTTAATGGTTATACATGTATTGACATTTAAATTGATCCAGAAAATCAGAAAATTGGTAATTTTTAAAGTTTCAAATTCGACAACATAACATCTAAAATTTCCAACCGACCATTTATGAACCGGAACCGGACAAAACAGTATTTAGTTCAAAGAACCTTATTAAAACGGACCAGAGAAGTGGTTTCTACAGACAGGTAACAGGTAATAACGAATTGTGTGTGGCCACTAGTTGTCACAATTGTTTTTTTTTTACAAAATTACTGGACTACTTTGTAACGTTACCGCCGTTTTTATGTCTGATGAAATGTTTATGTCCGATGCCGCGCGTTGGTACGTCAAAATTTCTTGATTACAGGATTATGTTTAATGACAGATTGGATAAGAAACACATATATAAACCTTTGAACCGTCTAGAAATTACCTGTATAGTACTAGTGCCAGAATTCCACTGCAGAAAAAAAGCAAAATGAGCAACGAGCAAAGGCGAAGCAATAGCACAACGACGTTATTATTAAACAGTGCAACAATTTTCAATTCGCGATTTTCTAATTTTGTTTTATTATTTTAACAATTGAATTATAAAGGCTTATGATATACTTTTCCAAAACACGAAACAGGTAGATAAATGACGTCACATTATAGTCATAACGAAATCACGCAAACAAATTCCATCTAGCCATCATCACTGCAGTAGCTCAGTTGGTAAAGTGCTCGTTTCGTAAATGGGCTCCTATAAATGCAATTGGTCTCGAAGTGTTATGGAAAAAAAACGTTACAAATGAAATATATTTGTTTAACGATGCATTTGTCTGTATGTTTTTTTTCTCTTTTCTTGATGCCACCATATATTACATTTTCCTGTTGTGATGCATTTATAAAACACCCGAAAATCTATTCCGAAATTCTTGAAAAATCATTAAACACAATCGGGCTGAAAAATAACTTTGTTATGAGAATTACTAAAATAGTGGGAATTGAAACTGATTTAATGAAAATATGGTAAGTAGATAGAAAGTAGAAGTCTTCAGTATAGATCACAAGGTCTATGATAATCAAATACAAACATACTTATCCATATCCGAATCACAATAAAGAAGCAAAGTAAAATTTAAATAACACAACATATATGACTGGTCACTGATTTTTGTGTTCTTTTTAATCAAAAACAAACATACTAATCCATGTCCGAATCACAATCCAGAAGCAAAATAAAATTTTTAGAACTGACAAGTTAGGTTAGACACGTGAACTCCCACCAAGGAAGTGAGGCCGGGTGCTCCGAAAGGGTAAGCACTTTCTGTTTTTAAACTACTTTATTCACTAAAGTATATTAATTTTGTACCTGTTAAAGCTATAACATAAAGTCAACTTACCTCCAGCACAAGAAAATCCCGAAGTTAGAAATTGCCGTATTAGGGGATATTCAGCCTGGTTCTATTCAATGGCAAATAGATTCATTTATTTTTAAATGTTTCGTTTATAGGTTGTTCAGATAATACAAAATGAATGGAAAACTATGGCAGTATGAGATAACAGCCGGGTCATTTCCAGAGCTACACTACCATCAAGGCCGATTAGCAGAAGTCTATCGCCAATGGGATGTTATACAGCATGTGAATACGGAGTTGATGTTTCCAAAACCTACAAACGTACTGGAGAACCCACGTATAATTGTCGCTGGTCATAATAGAGTTTCATCAGATATTAACAAGTTTTTAACAAAAACTTACTCAGTCATTCACGTTACAGATTATAAACCAGAAAAGGCGTATTATGCAAAATTATATCAGAATAATGTTATCAAATTACCCTGGAAATTCCGCCATACAGATCATCATGATAGCAACATTTCACAGCCATGCCAGTGCATCATTGTAGCTTTGACCTATCATCATGATACTGGTTTTGTTGAAGGCCTTGTAAGTAAACCGGAGTTTGATTTTGTTTTTTTCTATATTTATCAAAAATTAAGTAATAATGTGTTTAAATGATTAAAAATAAAAATAAGGGTAAACTTTCCTGAGATAGGAAGGTCTAAATGTGTTTTGCGTTTTAGCTAAATGTTGTCAAACAAAATAAGATAGAGATATCGCCTTTCGTTTTCTATTTGGCAATGCCAGTACTTATATCCTACTGTGTGATTTTTGTCAACAAAATATGGCCTATGATTATGATAAACCATCGCAAAAAATCGTTGATTTGGACATGGAATACCGCCATTTCTTTTTCTTTTGCTGCCCTTTTCTCGTACTGCGAGAAGTGTTTGATAGAAAAATTGGATTATTTTGTATTCTATTACATTCTTTATTTTTCAGGAGCAGTTTAATCTCGTACACAAAGTACCACACAGCACTAAAGAATTAGCTGTCATAGTTAAAAACCTAAACGAAAACGATGCGGAGAATATACAAGCGAAGATTTACAAGTACTTAAAAGAATGTTTTCCGGGATGGTTAACAAATAAGGAATCACAGGAGTTGCTTTCCAGGATGTGTTTTGACTTCACTACAAATCTGGATGCTTTGATTCAGGGTTGTTTAACGTCCTCTCTGTTTCTATACGTAACATTGTTTTATGATCATTGTTTGCAGGCATTCCAGATGTTTGATGTCCTAGTTGAGGAAGAAGAAGACAATATCATGAAACGGAAGGAATGTAGACAAAAGTACCTGGAACGATACAAGGACATTATAACCAAAAACAGAGTAGAAATGGAAAGGAAGGTGAAAGGAGTACTGGAAGAAAAAAGTGAAAACATTCTGTATAAAGAAACACAAAGTACCAAAATGGTTTATTTAAAACAACAATCGGAGAAGGAATACCTGTCAACTCTGTGGAATCGTCTGCTCGTAAAACTAAGTAAATTGATATTAAGGATTCTTCAAGCTTTTGTTCAGGAAATTACCCATGAATTTACACAAAACACAAGTGTAGGTAACGATATCTATTCCATTTGTGAGAAACAGCTCACCATATCGTCTGAAAATACCGCAGAGTATAGCGCCTCATTTTTACAGTCCCTTACGGATATATTGAAAAATATCTGGGAATATGTTTTTGGAAGCAAAGAAGAGACTGATAAAGAAATCATTCAAAGAGCTTGCTTAAAGCTAAAGGACAAATCTTACAAAACCTCCCTCAAAATTGTAGAAACATATATTGAACATCATTTAGAAAGCATGGATGAACAAATTGAAATGCTGGATGATGGACAAACATGTTTCCTAAGAAGATTAAAAGCTGACTCATACAAGATTAAGCTTCAACTAAATTCTATGGTTCGAGACATCACGGAGCAAAACAAACAGCAAGTAAGGATAAGTTTTGGACAAAGACTTAGAACTCAAGTTGAAACTGAAGCTGTCAGAAATCTGCTAACAAGGTTTGTTACTTTTAATGGTAAATAAATAATATTGAATTAATCAATAAAAAAGAAATGTGTTTAATGAAATGTATTATTTATATGCCAGATTTTGGGTAAAACTTTTGTTTTTGTTTTTTTAAATCATTTATGAACCGTTGACTGCAGATATCCACTGACCGATACTGGGGACCTTATATGTATTTACTTTTATTCTGGTTATTTGTTTTTGTGTGTTTCGAATTCCTGGTTGCATTGGCTTTGCCAAATGCACGTTTTCAGTTGTAATTTGCTTTTCTTTTTGACACATTAATGCTTTGTTATAAATTAATATTTAAGGATCATTTATTGTTGAAGACTTCACCTCTTTTATTTTGTTTTAGGACCAAAGGTGTAAAATCATACAGAGTTCATTACGACAAACTTCAGATATCTGTTAATGCAAAGGCATCCTTCATGCATGAATTTGAGAAGGGTTTAAAACCCGAATTACTAAAGCATGACGTTTATGACATTGATATAGTAGAATGTGGAGACGAACCGACTTGGACCCCTTGTGTGTCTAGTGGAGATAAAATTCCAGTCACCAAGAAAAACCATGGTACGGTTGGATCTTTAGTTAGGACACATGATGGGAAATTAGCTTTCATTTCTGCAGCACACGTACTGACTGAAGGCACTGAAGTATTGGTGCAGAAACTCGGTACAGAAAGGCCTGTTTATGTTGGGAAATGCATATGGAGTCAAGATATTCAAGTTCCGTTTTCAAGCCTTTTGGATCTTTCTCTTGTGAAATTGAATGACGATGTCCTAAACCAGATACAAAATGTCGGAAAACATAAACATAAAGATAGATGGTTCCCTTACATTATGTACGAAGGCGAGTTCAGTAATCTTGAAGGGAAAGTAGTATCCAAAACAGGTGCTACCACTGGATATACCATTGGAACAATTGTATGTAAGAGGGTTTATCCGGATCATAAAAATCAAGCAAATATATTTGGAGAGGCATGGCTTGTTGAACCAACAGAGGAGTATGAACACTTTATAGAAGGCGGTGATAGTGGATCAATGGTATATATATTTCAGAGGCACAAAGTACCCCCAATCGAGTTTTTATCTATCGCTCAGGGACAAGGAACGCACGCTGATAGCGATAAGTCGTTTACAGGCCCATTAAAACAGTCAATTAACAGATACGAATCGTCCACCCAAAATACTTTACAGGTCAATTTTGAATAAACATTATATGTCATTTGTTTTTAGTTTGTTTGTGTTAAATTGAATTAAAGTAAAGTTGCCATTGAAAAGGAGTAATTAAGTTATTTATTGCTTGTAATACTGGCTGAAATGGGAGATACCAATATACAATGTATATTATAATTAACTTTTTCCTGGAGTAAAGATTCACTGGGGTGAAAATATATTCCTTTATCTGTATCGAATAGATTATTGAACAACATGTTAATTATATGAAACAAGATGTTCAGAGAAAACCCCCTGCATTGGCGAACACCAGTGAATTCCATACAAAATGAAATATGCTTTATTGACAACTGAGTGTAAAATAAGTGGGGTGGTTTGACCATTTAACAGATATAGAATCACACCAAAGAGTTAGGCTATATTTTCACCTTATTTGCATATTACATAAATATTACACTAACGAAAAATTTAACGGAAAAACAGTTACATATGTTTAATACGCAGAGTTGTTCTATTTTATATAATGAAATTGGTATATAAACAGGGATGTTATGGTCATCTATCGGTTGTTGCTATTAACAGCAATAGTGGCTATCTTGTATACAGCATATTTCAAAAATTAAAATAATCACGGAAAAACCAGCAAAATATGTTTAATAACTCTAATTATAATAATTCTAAATAAATTTGTATATTATAAACAAGGCTGTAAAGGCCAATTATAGGTTTTATGTTATTTATACTAACAGTGGCCATCTTAGATAACAACATTTCGCAAATTAAAATTTTACGGAAAAACCTGTTCAATATGTTTAATAACCTGAGTGACATATTGTATGAACATAGTTGTTACATAAATAAGGCTGTAACGGCTATTTATTAGTTTTTGGTATTTATAGTAACAGCTGCCATTTTAAATACACTATAGGTCTTTAACTAAAAACGTCTCAGAAAACCTGTTAAATATATTTAATAACCTGATATCTATTTTGTATGTTTAAAATTTCACCAAAATGGGAACATAAATATGGCTGTAAGGACCATTTCTATTTAAAGTAACAGCAACCATCTTGGATATGCTATTAGGCCTTTGAGCAATCTCAAGTTTCAGCTCAATCGGATGTACGGTTTTCTTTCAAATGTACGAAAACCAAATTATACACATACACACACATCACACAACACACAACACACATACACATGTACAGCGGTATTATTAATATGCCCCCCCCCCTCACTCCTGAGGGCGCGCGGGGGATCATAAGCATTCAAGTTAACAAGTAATTTAAATAACCTACATATAAAAGCAAATCAACGTCCAAAGCACAATCGAAAAGCAAAGTAAAAACTTGCAAAACTGACAAAAGAAGCTAAAGTTGTGACTGGGTACTCTGAAACCATGAACACTTCCTACGTGCGAACGTTTGAAGTCGAAGTTAAGAATGAAAAGAACATGGAATTATGGGTCGTAATTTATATCTAGGGTAATTTTGAATACAGAGACATCATATATTAACAATATTGTGATATCGGTCTTAAAACGTTTTGATGGCCTTGATAAGCCTTGGCTTGCAATATTCCTTGGTCAACAATTTATCATGTCTGTCATACAGCGTCAAATGTACCCTTTCGTTGGCGTCATAAAGTATAAGTCTAAAATGTGAAGCAGAACTTGAAGAATAAGTCGTATCTTTTAATTCAATCTCGCTTGGATAGATGGCATTCCCATAATCTCCAATTTTGATTGTTATAAGATAATAGATCATCTAGATATCTGTATGTAGAGTTGAATGATTTGTCGACAGTCTTCTCTCCAGATTGAACAAGGTTTTGCATAAATATCAAAACATTTTGTTGATGATATCTGTAGTATATTTAGGTTTGGATCCGTATGGTGCTCGACAAAGTAACTAGAATCCCTGTTAAACACTAGATATTTGTATCTTGTGTTATCGTTTTTATAAAGGAATGAGAAGTAAATCATTTAAGGCGTTCTTTCAATTTCGAATGAGGAACAGTGGTGTAAAGTGTAGAAAAATGAAAGGATATTATACTTTCTACAATATAGGTATAACAAGCAAGATCTTCAAAAATTGTAAAATGTTTAGAATGTAAGATGTAGATTAGACTTTATCTAAATAAGACTGAAGGCCATCTTTGACGGCTGAAAATATGTGTGTTAGGAATACTGATAATGATTTAGTAGTGCATTAAGAGGAAACTGCTATATATCCTTTCTTGTGTAGATTTTTGTGAAGTTTAGGGATTAAGTATAAATAAAGTAGGTCAAGTTCTTCCTTTATTAGACGAAACAGGCTGTTTGCAAATAAATTGTTGACCCAGGATTTTTGCAACCCTAGGCTTATCGAGGCCCTCAAAAAGTATTGTTGATAAGTTTTATGTCCCTGGGTATATTTGAAGTCCCTTAGTTCCACGTTTCTTCCACACAGTTTTGAGTTCACACGCGGCGTGTGTAGCAAGCTAAACAGGAGGTGCTTACTCCTTCGGAGCACCCGGCCTCACTTCCCTGGTGTCAGTTCATCGTTTCTAACCTGACTTGTCAGTTCCAAAGTTTTTATTTTGATTCTAGATTGTGATTCGGACACGGATTTTTATATTTGTTTTTTTAGTGATTTCGAAAGACTCAAGAATTCCCTATAATTGGAAGGGATTCTTCAATCTACTATCTAAATCAAGCACCCTAGGTTACAGACCCAAGTCGTGAATTGACAATTTTGGCCTTAGTTTATTTAGTGTAATATCCCAATATTTCAATCATTTTGCAGAAACAACATGAATGTCGATACTTTTTTCAATTCAGGAGAATTAAAACAAGTGCAAATTCTCATAATTTTGGAAAACATTTTCCATGGCAACCACGGAGAAAATTGCAAAATATTACCTCAAAATAGGCCATTTCATAGAATCAAGTGGTCAATAAATGTGCAATAACACACATTTTCCCTGAATCCATAAATATTCCACATTTTTGTTTAAAAACAGGGTCTTGTTGGATTCCTTTTTTTCAGAAATTTGGGAAATGTGCCAACCATGCTAAAAAGCACATGGCAATGTTTACACCCAAATGTGGTCTTGTCATAGGAAGTCTACGGTACGGCTGAAGTCATTACGCCGGAAATATAGTGCTTTTGTCAACCAATACAGATTTAATATTTTGCAAACCTAATAACCGCTCACCTTGGCAATATTGCAAAGTACTACCTATTAATAAACGTAAATGAGCATCGTCTAAGGAAAGGCCTCTGGGTTTATTATATGCACTACTTTTGACCGCCCACATCCGGCCTTATCACGACTGAAGTTTACTATCCTACGACATTCAAGGTAGATTGTCATAAACGAAAATATTGTTGTTTGAAGCCTTGACAGCTAGGGTAACAACTTTTTGTATGTGGCTATGAAGATTTCCGAAATATCTGGGTGCACGAGTACTAAAGAGGGTTCAGTGTATATAACATTATTAAGTTTAAATAAAACACTTTTATCCAGGTCTCAAGCTTCCCATCTTCTTCTAATTTAGTCCAAAGTCTAGAATACTCTGATGATTCTGAAATAAATTATGTCGAGCTTCTCGCTTCATTTAACATAGACATTTAACTTTAGTGTTTTCAATGGTATTGAGATTATCAGTTGATATATGTCCAGCTGATCCATTAACATAGGAGGAACGCGATTAAGAAAAGTTGGGAGTTTGGAGAAAAATTATGAAAGTTAAAACATTGCAATGTTTGTTTATAATTAAATGGCGTGATTGTACAAAATATTTAACTACACATATTTATATGGTATCCATATAAATGCAACATACAATACCTTTAATTAGTACATGCTGTATTATAATTATTATTATATGATGCTAAATAATATCTTTAAGAGGCATTGAATAATTCCGGTTGATCTACAGAGAGGAAACTAATCAAGACCAATCTATCCTCAAAAGCTTAAGGTTTGGACCATCTTTTGAACATTACACATGTTTTTAGCAACGCACATGTAAAAATCAATAAGGACCTAATTCACCAAACATTTTACATGTTTTATTATACTATATAATAATATGTTAACGCATTCTTTTTTATTTATTTTATTTTATTTTAACAATTATTCTACACAGAAAAATAAACTTTGGACTGTTAACTATATATTCATAATTTTATTTCCTCGTTTTAAGGAATTGATTTTTAATATTTTAGAGAACATTCACAACTTAATTACTTCCTCAGAGAATATAGTTTTAACATAAAACGTTTAAGGTGAAGACAGAAAATTACCACTTTGTGAAAATATATACAGTGTATATGCAAAACTTAAAAAGGTCTTTATATTTTCAAAGCAGGAGATCTTTGTAAAAACGAATATGTCATGTATGTTGGTCAGTGTTTGGTGTGACAGATACTATTATTCTGACAGATACTATTATTCAGAAATAAACGTTATCATATATCCTCTAATGATTATATTGTTGAGTCCCGATATACATGGCTACCACCTTGTATACAAAGTACAATGTCTATATATAAGTGCATTCATAGTGTACTACATCATAAATTGACATTGATAAATTGATAGATTGTAAACATCCTTACAATAAATGAAATATATTTAAAATGGTTATTAAACAATTAAATTTAAGAACAATCATCCAATAAAAGTGTCATATCTACAAACCAGTTAGCTTTTTTTTGATCTCGTTAAAGTTTATTGGTAGCGTAAGTTATGTCCAAATTATCATTTTGTTTATTTTACTACTTCCATTTTATATTGGACTGAAGTCAAGAACAAATTAATAGATATTGATGGACTATGTAAGCAAACACAAACTAATTACCCCACATAATTACTTTCAAAAGCAAATATAGTTCAATTGTTATTATCACTATTATCAATATTATAACTGGATGACTCATTACTAATTTAAATATATAAAAAGCTGAAAGGTTAGTTATTGTCAACACAAACACTAATACACCAAACAAATTAGTTATTAATATGACCAATATTATCACACCAGGACGTTATCACCAAGCAAGATCTACCTATAGTCATCACGTGTGAAATCGAAAGTGAGAATTAAAGGTACATGAAGGTAAAAAAAATATATATCACATACCCTCCTGTTTATTGATGGAATAAAACGATGTAATATTTTTCATATTACACAGGTACCCATGTAATATCACTTGATTGTGACAAAATCAGTTCTCACGCTTCTGATTAACGTAGTGGTCGCGCCTAATGACGTTATATGAAAACTGTGTCAGTCTGTTGTTTATTTTTGGACTTTTGAAGACTTTCCGATTCTTTGAAAAATAATTTTGATGCATTCGAAAAAATATAACATAATTTAAAATTACATAATGATTTCGTCTTTTTTATTTTAGGTAATTAATTTACTTTTACTATAACTAAATAGAACTATATTCTTACTTGCGCAGGTGATTTGTCTGACCTAGACAGAAATCAGCTGTTTCTATATGGCATCAAATAATATGTACATGTTATTGTGTCTCGATATTTTGAGTTATGTGTCATATAGAATCTAAGACTCGTGAGGGTTTAATATGAAATTTATTAAACTCGTTCAATAATTAAACTGGTTTAATAAATTTCATACTAAACCCTCACGAGTCTTAAGATCCTCTATATATGGACGACAAGTATATCCAGGATACATTTGGATACAGAAACGTCATAATTGACGTATCGCCGGCCACGCCCACCATGTTTTGACAAAGGGTCGACATACTTGAATTACACGCAAAAAGAATGAAACCTCGGTCTGAATTGTGCGGTTTAATGACGTCACTGACACTAGAACGTCATTAGTTGCCGTGACGCTGCTTTGGCACCGTAATGACGGCCAGTGTCGGAACATTGTGGGCGTGGCCTGCGATACGTCAATTATGTTACGTTTTGAGACCTTTGATATCAAAATCAATATGATTTTTGGCTTGATTTCTTATTTGATTTATTTAGGCCTCTTTCTTCTGGTTACTTTTGATATTGCCAAATATAAAAGGAATAAGCATGATAAGATACCATATAAACTCAAAAATGGTGAAACCTATGAAAAATGCACATCCGTCAATTGCAATCTTTGTTGTCTGAAATTTGAATGAACATAAGGTATGGTGTGACAATGTCGTCATTTATATGATACTTTTCCTTTGACAACCGTAAAGGTAGGTCAATTTTATGCAGAATTTTCATTCGGAAGGATTGTATCCTTGGCTTCAACATTGGATTTCAACGTCCTCACTTTCCTTGTGGAATTTCACTTGTTAAAACCTGTTGGCAGTTTCAAAGTTTTTACTTTACTTTGGGATTGTGATTTGGACATGGATTGTTATGTTTGTTTTGATTATAAGGCGACTTTTTCTTCTATTTAGAGGTGTTTTCACGAACGGATCTCGTTAAAAACTGCGTATTGTTCACTTTTTCAAAACTGCATTTAACAGCACTTCATGATGACGTCTTAAGTGATGCAAAGTCAAATCATTGCTATTTGTCCTAGCCTAGAAATGCATTAATTATAGTGACTTTATATCAATCATGACAAAGCAAATCCAAATCACAATCCCAAGTAAATTAAAACATTGAAATCCAGTAAATTAAGTTAAGTAATCTTTCACCATGGAAGTGAGGTCAGGTGCTCCAGAAGGGTAAGCATTTTTAGTTAGCTCCACCGGTAAATTGTGTAATCAAAATTTAAAATGAAAGCAACATCGAACCATGAGACTTCAGATCATCCAGGATAACTCTGGACACATGTACAGGATACTTATCAACAGTTTCATAATTGACAGGATTATTATCAGAAAATGCTGCGGACACCTTGTCGTTCCTATTCCTTTTTGATGTATGCTTATATTTTCTATACATTATAGTTTAAATTAAATTAAATGCCGAGTGACAAAATCACTAATGTTCAAAGAAAAACAAATGGTTCTTTTGATTCATATAATTTATTGTATAAATAAGACATAAAAACCATGATACAAAAAGCAGAATATACATTAGTACTTTTGGATGTTCTATGAGATCTTTTTGATTAGTCATAACGTATCACAAATTTGTAAGACATGTGTAAAACCTCACCTGGCCGTATGTTAGTATCACTAGAATAAAACTATATATAAAAATGATGAAATTCTAGGGAAGTTTTTTTTTGTTTTTTTGCTGAAGTCTAGTTTGTGGCGTATAATGATCATTCTGATTTAAACACAACATTTCATTTCATACTATCAGCATCAAATATGTATGCATATAAGCACTCAAATAAAAATGTTTTGGAAAATGGAAAATGATATAATTTTTATAGTAAATCAGAACTGCTACACTGTTCGTGTATCTCTTCACTGTCACAGCAGATGATATGCAGAAAATTTAATAGCCGATTATATGGTATGACTGCTAGCAGGTCCTCTTTACCAAGGTCAACTTTATTGTCACACTGGAATGGAACTCTTTTAAGAATTCCTATTTGTAATCCAAAGGGTTCTTTTGAGTCAAAATGTCTATATTTGATTAGCCCATGATCCATACAGAATGTAGTTTCTTCTAAGCCAACAGGAACAGCGAGAGAAACTTCAATTCTTGTACTGTTGTTTGCATCAAACACTTTGTACACGTATCTATCAGACAAAACAAGAAAATCCACCTTTGAGTTTTCATCATTTCCATGTGGTATTTCTACTGTTAGGCCAGTCGTATCACCATCAGGATGTTGCTTTCCATTGTTACAGTTATGTAGTTTTATTTTTGGACTGGTTTCCTCTTCGACCTGGAATATTGTCAGGGGATAGAAGTTGGTGTTGTTGAATGACTGATCGTCTGTTCTGGCTTTGAGCTTACCTGTTACACATTTGTTGTTGGATAGACATATAGTCACACTTTGACATCTAAGGATTAAACTACTGCGAATTACAAAAAAGACATCCCGTTGCAGTTTTGGAATAAAAATCCCAACTTTGAACTGATTGGCCTACCGATAGAAATCGGTGAATGGAAATTGAGATCAAGGTGTGGCGCTGACTCTTTGGATGAAAGAGATGGACAAATAACGCATTCGTTAGATTTTAGTTTGTAAATATCGATAAGTTGCTGCTGTACAGATTCAACCATTGTTTCGTCAAGCACGTGGACATATAATTTTCCGTCCATGGATCCAAATCCAATTACGCCAGGCGAACTGAAAAATATAAAATAATACAATGTTGAAAAAAAGTTCCTGAAAAAAAAGAACAGAGCAGGGGCTAAATAAATAGCTTACCATCCCCGGCTTTGATTGGAGATGTTTATCTAGTCAATCACGATGGAATATGCAATACACACAAAGTTCATTACACAGTAAGAGAGTAGACGTAGAAGTATTATAAGTGACAAAAATTAAAATTAAATACCTTTAATATTTCTGTACGATATTATAAACTTGACAAAAAACTATTTGTAATTAAGAGATGATGACTTTATAAAATACGAAAAGAAATGCATGTTACAACACATATATAAAGATGACCTAATCTTAACCGTTTTATTGAAGCTGTTCATTCAGTAAGTGATGATATGACTTACAAATGAAGAAAACTTTAGATGTAATTACAAATAACCAACATGAAAAAATTTAATTGAATCTTAACAATCTGATGCCATGTAAACAAGATATCTAAATGTATTACAGGCAACGTCTTTTACAACGGCACCCTTTATAACGGCATGTTCAGTTCGACAAAAAATTGTCGCGAACAAATCCATCATAACGTTAGCACAACACTTTTTAACGGCATATTCGATTCGGCAACGGCTCCGGCAATGAAATGTATTTCAAATATCCAAAATAAAGCGTGATTAATACAAAAGGTCAAACGAATTTTTAAATAATATGCATGGTTTAAAATCATCGAATAATATGTATTATGAAATCAGACCGTGGACGATCTGTAAAAATGTTACATTGACAAAATTCATAGCCCTTACTTGAACAGGTACTCTTCCACCAGACCATTCGTCCTCAAACCCGCATCTTTGTGTTGAGGCATCTTGAGTTGTAGATCTTTCATCATTCTTCGGATCTGGATCTGTGCTTTGTACACCACTTCCTTACGACGATTTAAGATATATAAACTCCGTTTGTTCGGTATATATGTTTTTACTATTGTTTTCACGTTACTTTCCAGATACATTTGCACTGAGGACACCACATATTCGTATAAAATGAAGACGTTTCCGTTTGTACCAACAGATGAATAATAACAACTTCTAAACCGATGGCTTCAAGAAATCCAAAATGATTGGTAGTCACAAGTATAAACAAAACAAACGCTGTAAACACCAAAGCTAGTAAAAATGTCCAGTTTGGTACCATCCCATGTCCAAGTGTATTCTGCAGTCTGGATTTAGTGATAGCATTTAAAAAAATCGTCTTGTCCATTGGGCTAAACTCTCTATGAACATACGAAAAGGCGTCTTGAATAACTTTATCCAGTATTTGGTTGCCAAGGTAATCGGAATACAAAACAGACGTTCTGCTGTTATCGTTTTTATTATGCTTGACCGTTTCAGCAATCTCTAATAATTCTTGTTTGTCTGGGACTACTAACTTGTGGACGGTTTCTGATATGTTCTTCAAATGGGACTCGGTATCAGGACATATTGTGGTAGCTTGAGTAGCAAAATCCTTTTGTATACGTTCTACAGACGCTTGTAGTAACTTCATCTGCTTTAGTAGAACATTCTGAAGCATTGTGTCTAAAATTCCAGGAAGTTTGTCGTTAAGAAAACACACATCTGGGTTTTCTGTTCTGTTTCCATATGTATCCGGAAATATTTCTTTCAGAGCTTTACAAATCAATGATCTTGATTCTTTTTCGCCTGTACCTTTTGATTTCGGTTTAACAAGGAATAGTATCGAAGTTGCTTCCTCATCTGAAACACAGCCCAACGCTAGGCTTACCTGTGTATAAACAAAGGCATTGATTAGTTTAATAAACAAAGGAACGTGTACAGGTTTGGGCTAACACCACATACTGCTGCCAAGGTCATTAAATGGTTAAATACGACATTTGGGGTTAAATGCATCTTGTAAAGGAGACAGAATGTTTGGCCAAACAACTCTCCAGACCTCTACCATTTGGACACCTTTTTACTTTTTACAACTAAATACTGGATTATAAAATTCTTGACTTTTAAATAGCCACTGAAATAAATAAATTTATAATGGTACTGTTAAAGTTCTTTTATAGAACCTTAAAAACATCCCAATTTACTTACACTGGGGATTTATAAATACATAAATTTGAAAATTAAAAAATAAGCCTTACTTCCGTGTCATCAAAAATGAAAAAGTATGGTAGCGATATTAATATTACTATGGTTAAAATCGAAAACAAATATACCAATTTATGTCTATATCATAACACAAGATCAAACTAACAATTTTGAACATGGGAAATTAAGTTAAAGACGTGAAGTGAGGCCGGGTGCTCCGGAAAAATCAACACAAATAAAACAATTACCTGTTCTTTTATCTGGTCTTTTATATGTTCCTGAACAGGATCTCTGTTAACTTTTTCCATACTAGAATACCCATGGTCCTCATTTAAGACCTGTTTATTACTCAATCCTGACTGTAAACCATGACTTTCTTGAGCCTCTGACAAGCACTTGGTACTGGACATTTCATAAAGAGTGGTTGCTTGTTCTCTGTTGAGCTGATCCAAGGATATACCCGGGTTTAAAGAGAGCAAATTTCGTTCCTGGTTTAGCGACTTCGATTTTCTTTCATGCAAACTACTAGTAAGTGAATTTGGTTTCAATCCTGGTAGTTCTGTATTTAAATCTGTTTCTTTCCCATATGAAATGTTAAGAGGGCATACCAAAATAACAGGCGTCCGCTTCGAATCTAAAAGTTCCACTTCGCCTTTTGATATCTCAGTAACTTTCGGTTCTTGACTGAAATATTGAAACATTTCTGAAGCTGGAATAACTACAGCATTGTCGTAGCTACATTCAGCAAATATTACCCTTGGGTTACCGGTCATGCTCTTGATCCTGTGTAATCGATAATTCAATGGTGGGTCACATGTTGTCATTTTGTCAACGGTATATAATCTTTTGAATATGCCCTTGACTTGTTCATGGTAATTGTTGAATTTTGGAAAGTTCCGTGGAGAAAATTCCAGGTTTTGGAAGGTCGCGCGTGGAATATTGGATTTTCTCATCTTTATTGAAGATATTATTCTCTGTAAATAAAAAGAAAATGTTAATAAGGATGCATTAAAATAGCCATAGTTTGACAAAAGACCATAAAAGGCAAACAACATTGACCCATCCGCGTGAAGTTTAATTTAACGATTTATTAATAATTATAAGGACCAGTATAATTACGTATATGGGCCACTCGGAAACAGAAGTCGCCACATTCAATCCAGATAAATCGGTAATAATATAAACGCAGCAATATATACGTTACAACATGTATGCTGCAATACATGTTACATTATTTGTGTTAAAATATATACGTTACAATATAAATGTTACAATGTATACTTTACAACATGTATGTTGCAATATTTAAGGTACAATATTTATGTTACAATATATTTTATCGCCGCCATCACAGTTTTGCTGATAAATTTTATGTTTCTGTGTTTAAGATTGCACTGGATATATTTGACGTCCCATAGTTTCATGTTCCTTTCACATAATTTTGATTACACAAGTGGCGGGTGTAGCTAGCTAAACAGAAGGTGTTTACCCTTCCGGAGCACCCGGCCTCACTTCCATGAGGAAGGTTCAAGTGTTTAACCTGACTTGTCAGTTTCAAAGCTTTTAGATTATGATTCAGAAATGGATAAGTATGTTTGTTTTTCATCACAATATAAATGTTATAATATGTATTTTACAACATATATGTTACAATATCAATTTACAATGTAAATGTTACAATATAAATGTTACCATGTAAACGTTACCATGTAAACGTTACCATGTAAACGTTGCAATATAAACGTTACAATATAAACGTTACAATATTAACGTTACAATGTAAACGTTACAATATAAACGTTACAATATAAACGTTACAATATAAACGTTACATTGTAAGCGTTGCAATATAAACGTTACAATATAAACGTTACATTGTAAGCGTTGCAATATAAACGTTACAATATAAACGTTACAATATTAAACTTACAATATATAAGTTACAACATAATGTACATTATATAAAGTAAAAAGTAAAACATGCTCACCTAATACGTACTGGCAAGTTTGTTCAGTTTTGTGTGACTATAAAATCATTATACAAGCTCACATATATTTAAGTTTAGTTTATTTTTCCTGATAGATAACAACATTACGAGTGTACTAAGTTTAAAGTTATAGGTCATTTGATTTGTCTGATAAGATTGTATGTCTGTACTCTATGTTTACACGCGGTAAAATTATTTAACGGTTCCCTATACAAATAAACGTAAAACTTGACTAACAAAGTTGTGATCGATTATGGAATTTCTAATAATTTTGGTTTTATAATGATTTTTAGGATAGTTTATGTCATTTTATGAAATCCTATAATTACATATAAGTAATACTCAGTGGAGGTCTGAATTTTTTAAAGAGTACTATTGATCAATCAATGAATAGATTTTATTGAATTTTAAATTTTTAAAAATTGATAAGGTTTAAACTAAGTTTTTGGAAATATCCTGTGGGTAAAATATACCAGCATAAAAGATATATCTTGAGTGTTTAAGTAATACTGAGTTTTTAAATGAGTTAAAGAATTTTTAATATATTTTGTATGCAACGAAACTTGACAAATTAAATAAATTTGTTTTGGATATCCAATTAAGTTAATTATCATATTACATAACGAAATATTCTTTTTATTGCACGATTGATCAGTCAGTGAATGGATTTTATTTAACTTTAAATTTTGAAAAATCTACCAGGTTAAAAATATGTTTTTGGAAATATATTGTGTGTAAAATATATAAAAGATCTTACATGAGTGTCCAAGTAATATTGAATTTTGAAATGCGTTAAATTATTTTATAATTTTGTGTATGTTTTGTATGCATTAAAACTTGACAAATTAAATAAATTTGTTTTTGAATCCAATAGCATATTATATAACGAAATATTCTTTATATTGCACGATTCCACAAAGCAAGAAAAGATTCAAAAATTAGCATCACGCAAGGCAGACGGCAGATGACGTCATTTCTGCGTCATAACAGTTAGATGACGTCATCAATGAATACAAAGTGTAATATTAAACTTATAAATATGAGTGATATTGCTATATAGGAACTTTTATTAAGTATTCTTATTTTATGAATTTGGGGACAGTTCAATCAACAAAATCAACAAAAATTTGATTAATGAATTAAGTAATTAATTCATAATAGAAAAAAGATTTTGAAACTAAATGTTTGATGTATGAAACTTACAGTTAATTTGTATTTTGTGTTTTATGAAATGTTTCTGAAATTTCTGTTCAACAGTTAATACACACAATTGTTATTTAACATTATTAAAGTTTCAGATTGTTTTAGATTTGTCAAATATGTTGTGAATTATTTATAAAAAACATTTACTTATGATAAAGGTCAGAATAAGATCATTAAATGAAACACAAACATACTGATACATGTCAAAAACTCGCAAATTTAGTAAAAGACGTGAACTTTCACCAAAGAAGTGAGGCATGCATCCAGCTATACTATTCATAAAGATTTTCACCTGATCCTTCTTGTGGTCAATATATATTCGTCGTACGAATTTTTTCTGTCAAAAATTATGTTAAGCATGTAAGTTACAATATTCTCAAGTAAGAGACATGATTGGGTGTCCTCTAATGGGGTTCGCCACTGTACCACGTGATACCTTCGAACGTGTCAGCGAAACGCTTGTTTCCAATGGACATAGAATCGCACAATATGACGTTTTCCAATAAAAACGACGTTATTCTGGGAATTGTGACGTTGACGTTTTCCAAAATGTTCCGCACAAACGTTAAGAGGTATTGACCACGTGGTACAGAGGCGAACCCCATAGCTCTATAACCTCATCTCTAGACAGTTACAAAATAGTGGCCGTCCGAAGATGAAAGTATTTGGTCTTAATACTAGTATGTGTTTGTATTATCATTGACTTGTGTTCTTTGCTGTGTTGGTAGTTGTTATGAATATGTTTTTTTTTAATTTAAATTTTCTTCTTCTACCTAAAAGTAACTGTGATACTATATTTTGTACAGACATATGTAGTAGGTGTCGAGCATATGAAGTTGCAAATTACACGGAATGTTTTTTAAAAGATGGCATAAATGGTAATATGAGCTTTACCTGTAAAAAGGGAGTTAGTTATAGATTATATTTTAAACAAAGCGAGATTTTCTGTCAAATTCATATGGTTGGTTAAGTGTTGCTTTACGGCGCATCAGCAATTTTTCGGGTATTAGCGAGACATTTTTTTTTCATATTGATTCAAGGCTTATTTTACTGTGCCCGATTATTCAAAGTCTAGTTAGCTTAATCAGTTGGTTAGCCAAAAATTGTTTTCTGTGTTTCAGGCAATATTTCCAATGTTTTTGTTAAAAAGTTAATGAATACAATTGTTGCTGTTAATGTCAAATCTGAATTTTAAGTTTTAAAACATTTTGAATTGTTACTAGCAATTTTGGTTAAACTAATATAATGGTACGCAAGTATGTATGTAAGCAACTTTGATCTGGCTTGTACTGCTCTGCACTGATGGTGACCTTTTAAGAGTACCAGCAATCATGGAACCAGATAAGCATAACTTAATGTCAATCTATCCATTATGTTGGTATAAAGTCAACCAGTAGACGCATTTGACAAGAATGAACCCTTTCTCACTTACGGTAAAATTGGGTCGAACCCATATATAGCTGTGAAACACATTCTTAGATTTGAAGGCTGACACTGTAACCACTCGATGATCACAACGGCTTCATCATACCCATGACAAATACTTTACAATATATGCATACTTGGTCTTGCTTTTCGTTGGTTTCGCAATTAAAAAAAATTGTGTCCGGTAACAATTTTTCTTTCGGCGCGTTTTTGTAGTATTATGTATACATCGAAATCTGTTGTTACAATTTTGATTTTGTTTTTAAATTTACATTAAAAAATTCAAAATTCGGGTTTTTAGCAAAATAAAATTTTAAAGGTATATATCAGAAAATTGACTTACTTACTGTTTATGAATATACGTAATGGTTTGTCTCGTTAAAGTAAGAAATCACAAAATATTTTATAATATTACGTCTTTAAAATAACGACAACATTATAATTAAGTCAAGCGTAAGAAATACCCCATTCATAGTCGTCTAATTTAATACCGTGTTGTTACATGATATTTGAAAAGAATTTAAATTTACCAATATAAAGATATAAAATGGGTAAGCCGAGTTGTAAAATGTGCACGAGACATTTTTATTTTTAAGTTATAAAAATACAGTACAGACCTGTCGAAAGTTTAACACCGAGCTAACGAAAAGAAAACAGAGCTCGTTTACCAAGTGTCCGATATATGGGAATAGCTATTGGTCCACAAGCTGCAGAGGGATAGATAACAGCTGCTGAAAGGCTGACGAGAGGTAGGCACCGGAGTGAGCTGCCGATTTTGGTACTATTTCGTTAGCTTAGTGTTAAACTTTCGACAGGTCTGTACTGTAGTTCATGAATACCACAATTTCAAGGTTTTATTTTGAGATGATTACTAACTTGTTGATGGTAGAATTTTTTTGTTTGGGCAGTACTTCGACAAAAAAAAAAAAAAAAAAAAAAAAAAAAAAAAGATAAAATAAATGTTAAAAAAAAATAAATCAAGTAAATCGAATAAATTACGAATAACGATAGATAGATTTGACGCTAAGTACCACCACGAATGCCCCTTACATGGATTCACGGATGAATGAATGTCTTTTTCCAGCAAGCACTGGATGACTTTAAGGTTCTAGCTCACCGAGTCAGTATGCCGCAGACAGGCATACCACTCCCCAAGTCACATTATACTGAAACCGGTTAGGTGAGGACACAGCATCTCCTTTTTTCAAATCTTATGTATAAATCGACTTGGTTTCGAACCTGAGACTTCTCGCTCTCAATGCGTACTCTCTGCCACTGGATCACCGATCCATTAGGTGGTCTTAATAGTTTGTTTGAATAAAATGTACATGTATATGTCTAAAGTGTTACTCAATAACTCAATAATGACGTGATCTGTCACCTCAAGAAGTACTTTAACAACCACACCACTAAATACCATTAGTCATTAGATCCGGTGTTTGCCCAGTCTAGATGATTTGTCACGTTGTCATATAAACATTGTTAATTAAAATTATCTCCTAAATCCCTAAAAACAGCTTTGCTATTCTTTATCGTTCAATGAATTTTGTGATATACATATTTTTTTTATCATTTTCCTATTTCAAAACCTTAAAATATTTGGATTTCAATAATTTTGGCAGGAACAATAGTGTTGTAAAAGTAAGAAATTGCCTGCCAGCAAGTTCTTTTTGTGTGATTAGCACTTATGTTCAAAGGGCAATAACTCCCAGGAAAATGAGCAAACCAAGTCAGATCCACGATATGTACATTTCCTATCTATGTTGATACTTTGCACCAAGTGAAATGTTGTTACTTTGCAATCGTGAAATAGTGCTTCATATTTTTAGAGAATAAGCGTAGGCAAAAAATTTCGGAAGTACGGAGACTCAAATTTAATATCCCACTCTTTTTTCGAAAGGCGGGAGATAAGAAATGGTTAAGCAGTAATATTTACATGCGAAATTTGCAACAAACAGCTTACAGACCTGTCAAAAGTTTATCAATGAGCTAAGTGAAAGAAGTCAAGACTCGGCTTATCGAGTGACTTAGAAGTAGATAGTAGTCAAAAAGCCAACCAGAGATAGATAACAGCAGGTGTCCTGATTTAGCTAACGAGGAGTCGGGAGTCGAGATGAACTGCTGATTTGCCACTAAATCGTAGCTCTATGTTAAACTTTCTACGGGTCTGTAGTGTATATTGCATATATAACTCGCCATAACTCACCATTTAGAGGTAGTAGTCGAAAAGCCACCGTGAAGATAGATAACAAGTGTCCAGATTTGTCCAGATGATCGTGAACCGCTGATTTGACACCCAATCATTGTCGGTCCGGACTGTAGTATATGTTACTAGTACTCACCATAACTTACCATTTAGAGGGGTTTCTTGTGTTGTATTCAATATCTTTAGAGGATTTTTGAATTAGTTGAATCTCAGTTGATGGTATCTGTATTGACTATGCCGTCCTCTAAGCTGTTACGTTTCTCTACCGTTAGACAAGATGAACTTTTCATGGATTCACAGATGAATTAATGTCTTTTTCTAGCTCGCACTCGTGGCGACTTTAAGGTACTAGCTCACCGAGTCAGTATGTGGCAACTTTCGACAGGACTGTAGTGTATATTGCATATATAACTAACTATTTAGATGGAGTTCTAAATTTGATGATTTTGAAATTTTCTTAGTTATTTGTTAATTTTGCTTTGAGATGAATTTCAGTTGATGGTATTGCATTGTCTATGCCTTGGACTATGTTGTTCTGATGCTAAAAACATTTTGGGTGGAATTGAGATTTACTCCCCTCTTGAATAGCGTTTTGTTGTGACCCCTTGCAAATGTAAATGTAATGCTGAATAATTGTTACATCACACATAATTATTATTATTATTATTAGTAGTAGTAGTAGTAGTACGTGCTGAATTTGAATTTCTATTAAAATAATGCATTCAAAATAAGCACATGACAACTAGTTATATGCTAATTTTGAATGCATTATTTTAACAAAAATTCAAAATTAGCAAATGGCATTATTATTATTATTATTATTATTAATTATGTGTTCAAACGTCTCGTTATATCTGCTCGAGTCAATGAATATAAGAGACAACAAGAAGACGACCTGTTGTGTGAGTAATAAGCAATAGAGTTGGTAAATTCCACTAACAATAAAACAATGTTTAAACATTTAACCTCTCCTAAACACGGTAACAATTCAATTTAAACTGTAGTATACCCCCGTTATACGACTCTAAGTGTTATAACAATGTTAAGATGCACACAACTCGATACCCATGATTGATACACTAAGTGCTGTTAATCTCTATCTTTTAATCTCATCACCTTAATTTAAGGCCAAGCAGATTTAATTCTTCAAAAGTTGTAAATACGATTGCTATTTTTTAAAAACATTTTTATCTTAATAAACCCGTTTCAGATAATATAATAATATATATAAAACATTATTTATATTTATTTATTTATTTATTCCCCGCGACGGAAAACTATTCAGCACACTTGTATTTCATTTATTACCCTATAATATTATATGTCGTGACGAGAAACAAAAAATGTGGTTGATATAGCCTCGTGAAGTGGCTTTATGCATGTTACAACCTACATTACTATGTAACTAACTTTGAAGTTAATGAGTATATTTGATGTTTTGTTTGTATTTTGGAGACAAGGCATTATGGAAATTAAGATTTTCAAAATGAAGGTAGGCACAACCAGTTTTTTATATGAGCTTCATATCACTTATATAACTGTACAGTTGTACTTCTTAGGCCCTATTTCATCTAAGCTAAAATTTTTACCCCTTTGTGTTCTCGCATTATGGCATACTTAGTTAATCCCCCCCCTCCCCTTCGATCGCCATCTTTTGAGTGTATGTACTGAAAGCCCCAAGCTAGTCGATCAAGCCAGAAAAAATCATTGAGAATAATAAGTTAAAAAGTAAACGGTAGCCTAAAAATGTACCAACTTTTCGTCCTTTGACAGGATTGTATTAAAACATACACACTCCGCCTTTCTTAGAGTGTACATATAAATCAAATGTTAAAACTTCCAAACTAGTCGATCAATGCAGAGGAAAACATTGAACACAATAAAAAGAAAATGAAGGATAGCCTAGAAATTCATAAAATTTTCACTTTGTTTTTTCGGATTGTGATTTTAGTCATGGATTGGTATGTTTGATGTGTTTGATTATTTTAGTAAAAAAACTTGTCTTGGGAAACAAAAATGTCACAGAAATCCCAAAGATCACCAACAGAAGAAAAGGAAGAAAGTAAAGAGAAGCACACAGACGAAGCAACAGAAAAAGAAACAAGACCTAAAAGTACACTACAGGTACCAAAACCAGGTAACGGAGATAAAGGGCCAGCGGACAAAGATGACGAGGAAGAGAAAAAGGACGACGAAGAGCATAAGGAAGATGAAGATGAAAGAATCATGGGTATAGTAGAGTCGGTGAAAGGCGAGGAGGAGGAACCGGAAGAACTACAGGTGTTAGAGGACGTGCCTGTTATGATATACAGACCGGATGTGGAATATAAACCGCCACCTAAACCTAAAAACCTGGGGTTACCTTTCAAAGTAAAATGGTTAAACGACTGTTACCAGCAGACATTATTACCAGACGCACCCTGGCATATGGTAAAATTCATAATTTTTAAATAAGTTTTTTGTTTAAAATTGATTGATTTAATGGGATTTTATTTCCAGGCCAAGAATATTTCACTTATATCGAGACTTCAAAAGCTATAGGTCAAGTGGCAATTTTTTTACCTATGCAGTGCGGTCAGGGCAAGGTGCAGGAAGGGTTCTCTAATCTTTCACGTGCCACGCCTGCCGTGACACGGGACATCGGCTTTTAAGGTCTCGTGCAAGAACCCCGTGACTTTCATTTCCTAATACCGAGTGTTTGGCGAAGGAACAGTCACTACCTATTTTCAAGTCTTTGTCAGACCCAGTCGGGATTCGAACTCACAACCTTCCACCAACAGAACGATCAGTCTACCAACTGAGCTACCACGAATATGTTTAAGTATTACACCGCTTTAAATTGTATACCTTTACTTATTTATTCCCTATATCCCGTGTACACCTATATTCGACATATTCACAGCCATTGTAGTTACGTTTATTTCTATCTAGGATATACTCTAAACTTCCACAAAACCATATTTAGATTATTCGCATTTATGCAATTTTATTTCTTTCTTCATATTGATTTTGTAGCCGTCTATGTGGATATAAGGACCTGATACTTGTTATGCTTTAATGGGGTTCGCCAGTTTACCATGTGATACTCCATGTTGTTTGTTCGCAACAATTATAAGAGGTATTTTTGCAGGAATTGGCGATGCAAACGTTTTCCAAAACGTTCTGCACAAACGTAAAAGGGACAATTATCTCGTGGTACGCTAACGAATTGTGTTGTGTATAACGAACTTAATTATATAGTTTTGACTATCCACTAATTATTTGTCTTAGATCGAAGAAAAAATAGCCAGGGAACTAGTTTTAAAGATAGAGAAACACTTTCAGAAACCAAAGCGTAGAGAGGCTATATTACAGACATTAGGACAACTATTTGTACAGAAATATCTACCAGACGTCACATTGTTACCACAAGTATTGGTAAGTCACGCTGTTACCACAAGTATTGGTAAGTCACACTGTTAACACAAGTATTGGTAAGTCACACTGTTACCACAAGTATTGGTACTTCACACTGTTACCACAAGTATTGGTAAGTCACACTGTTACCACAAGTATTGGTAAGTCACACTGCCACTAGTATTGGTAAGTCACACTGTTACCACAAGTATTGGTAAGTCACACTGTTACCACACGTATTGGTAAGTCACACTGTTACCACTAGTATTGGTAAGTCACACTGTTACCACAAGTATTGGTAAGTCACACTGTTACCACAAGTAATGGTACGTCACACTGTTACCACAAGTATTGGTAAGTCACACTGTTACCACAAGTATTGGTACTTCACACTGTTACCACTAGTATTGGTAAGTCACACTGCCACTAGTATTGGTAAGTCACACTGTTACCACAAGTATTGGTAAGTCACACTGTTACCACAAGTATTGGTAAGTCACACTGTTACCACTAGTATTGGTAAGTCACACTGTTACCACAAGTATTGGTAAGTCACACTGTTACCACAAGTAATGGTACGTCACACTGTTACCACAAGTATTGGTAAGTCACACTGTTACCACAAGTATTGGTACTTCACACTGTTACCACAAGTATTGGTAAGTCACACTGTTACCACAAGTATTGGTAAGTCACACTGTTACCACTAGTATTGGTAAGTCACACTGTTACCACAAGTATTGGTAAGTCACACTTTTACCACAAGTATTGGTAAGTTACATTGTTACCACTAGTATTGGTAAGTCACACTGTTACCACAAGTATTGGTAAGTCACACTGTTACCACTAGTTTTGGTAAGTCACACTGTTACCACTAGTATTGGTAAGTCACACTGTTACCACAAGTATTGGTAAGTCACACTTTTACCACAAGTATTGGTAAGTTACATTGTTACCACTAGTATTGGTAAGTCACACTGTTACCACAAGTATTGGTAAGTCACACTGTTACCACTAGTTTTGGTAAGTCACACTGTTACCACTAGTATTGGTAAGTCACACTGTTACCACAAGTATTGGTAAGTCACGCTGTTACCACAAGTATTGGTAAGTCACACTGTTAACACAAGTATTGGTAAGTCACACTGTTACCACTAGTATTGGTAAGTCACACTGTTACCACAAGTATTGGTAAGTCACACTGTTACCACAAGTATTGGTAAGTCACACTGTTACCACTAGTATTGGTAAGTCACACTGTTACCACAAGTATTGGTAAGTCACACTGTTACCACAAGTATTGGTAAGTCACACTGTTGCCACAAGTAATGGTACGTCACACTGTTACCACAAGTATTGGTAAGTCACACTGTTACCACAAGTATTGGTACTTCACACTGTTACCACAAGTATTGGTAAGTCACACTGTTACCACAAGTATTGGTAAGTCACACTGTTACCACTAGTATTGGTAAGTCACACTGTTACCAAAGTATTGGTAAGTCACACTGTTACCACAAGTATTGGTAAGTCACACTGTTACCACTAGTATTGGTAAGTCACACTGTTACCACAAGTATTGGTAAGTCACACTGTTACCACTAGTATTGGTAAGTCACACTGTTACCACTAGTATTGGTAAGTCACACTGTTACCACAAGTATTGGTAAGTCACGCTGTTACCACAAGTATTGGTAAGTCACACTGTTAACACAAGTATTGGTAAGTCACACTGTTAACACAAGTATTGGTAAGTCACACTGTTACCACAAGTATTGGTACTTCACACTGTTACCACAAGTATTGGTAAGTCACACTGTTACCACAAGTATTGGTAAGTCACACTGTTACCACTAGTA
Organism: Anadara kagoshimensis; assembly: GCA_021292105.1. NCBI lineage: Eukaryota > Metazoa > Mollusca > Bivalvia > Arcoida > Arcidae > Anadara > Anadara kagoshimensis. Next base: position 12,388,396 of record CM037874.1, on the reverse strand, counting down.
TTGGTAAGTCACACTGTTACCACAAGTATTGGTAAGTCACACTGTTACCACAAGTATTGGTAAGTCACACTGTTACCACAAGTATTGGTAAGTCACACTGTTACCACAAGTATTGGTAAGTCACACTGTTGCCACAAGTAATGGTACGTCACACTGTTACCACAAGTATTGATAAGTTACACTGTTACCCAAAGTATTGGTAAGTCACACTGTTACCACTAGTATTGGTAAGTCACACTGTTACCACACGTATTGGTTAGTCACACTGTTACCACAAGTATTGGTAAGTCACACTGTTGCCACAAGTAATGGTACGTCACACTGTTACCACAAGTATTGATAAGTTACACTGTTACCACAAGTATTGGTAAGTCACACTGTTACCACAAGTATTGGTAAGTCACACTGTTGCCACAAGTATTGGTACGTCACACTGTTACCACAAGTATTGGTACGTCACACTGTTAACACAAGTATTGGTACGTCACACTGTTACCGCTAGTATTGGTAAGTCACACTGTTACCACAAGTATTGGTAAGTCACACTGTTGCCACAAGTATTGGTACGTCACACTGTTACCACAGATATTGGTAAGTCACACTGTTACCACAAGTATTGGTAAGTCACACTGTTGCCACAAGTATTGGTAAGTCACACTGTTACCACAAGTATTGGTAAGTCACACTGTTACCACAAGTATTGGTACGTCACACTGTCACCACAAGTATTGGTAAGTCACACTGTTGCCACAAGTATTGGTACGTCACACTGTTACCACAAGTATTGGTACGTCAAAGTGTCACCACAAGTATTGGTAAGTCACACTGTTACCACTAGTATTGGTAAGTCACACTGTTACCACAAGTATTGGTACGTCACACTGTTACCACTAGTATTGGTACGTCACACTGTTACCACTAGTATTGGTAAGTCACACTGTAACCACAAGTATTGGTAAGTCACACTGTTACCACAAGTATTGGTAAGTCACACTGTTACCACAAGTAATGGTAAGTCACACTGTTACCACAAATATTGGTAAGTCACAATGTTACCACAAGTATTGGTAAGTCACATTGTTACCACAAGTATTGGTACGTCACACTGTTACCACAAGTATTGGTAAGTCACATTGTTACCATAAGTATTGGTAAGTCACACTGTTACCACAAGTATTGGTACGTCACACTGTTACCACAAGTATTGGTACGTCACACTGTTACCACTAGTATTGGTAAGTCACACTGTTACCACAAGAATTGGTACGTCACACTGTTACCACTAGTATTGGTAAGTCACACTGTTACCACAAGTATTGGTAAGTTACACTGTTACCACTAGTATTGGTAAGTCACACTGTTACCACAAGTATTGGTAAGTTACACTGTTACCACAAGTATTGGTACGTCACACTGTTACCACAAATATTGGTAAGTTATAATGTTACCACAAGTATTGGTAAGTTACACTGTTACCACAAGTATTGGTACGTCACACTGTTACCACAAATATTGGTAAGTTATAATGTTACCACAAGTATTGGTAAGTTATACTGTTATCACAAGTATTGGTAAGTTATAATGTTACCACAAATATTGGTAAGTTAAAGCATCATTGTTAACAATCTTTTAGCGCCTTTTTTACTCCATATTTTCATTAGACATTAGGTGACGGTCAAAACTTTGCGCCCTGCTTGTATTCTTCTGCGCATTTTACTTTGTGCTTCTGCATTTTAGGAAAACAAACGACCGTTATGTATTTGTTGTTTCTGTAACAAGCTGGTTTTACGGGAGGGATGGAGGTGTTAACCCGGCGTCCAACCCTCCTTCTTTATCCGGGCTTAGAACCCGCTGATTATATCCCGAATTTTATATCCAGGCCGAGTTAAAATTCTTCTATAATAAAAGTAAAATGAATATAAATAAGATATTTTATTACATTTTTTTAATTTCGGTCGATAACATATACATACCGGATTGATAGTTAATATTTTGGTAAATGTGACTTATGTTCAACTTTAAAAGTTTATAAGCTATGTATGACTTTGTTAAGTGAAATTTAGTTGATCGAGATGCTTGCCTTGCTTTGGTAAAATATTGATCATTCGAGGTTTTTGTACTTATTAGTTGATTAAGCTGCTGTAATGTTGTTTAACGTCACATCAGCAATTTGCGGAAAGGACGTTAAGCAACATTCAACCAACCAACCAACCAACTAGGGGAATTTAAAGTCATGTCTCTGAGTCAGTAGGCCAAAGAAAAGCATACCATTCCCCCATCCCCCCAGTCTCATTCAATTATCGAAATTTTTATGCTGCTTTTGATAACTATTGTTTGGGCGAGTGTTTGTCTTGCTTTGCCTAAATATTGGTTGATCAATTAACAAGTTTGTATAGTATTTATTCTATCTGATTATGTAGGAACCACCAGAATCTACTATAGACGAACGTGTTCGACTCCTGGACGAGGCTCGTGACTACCTGACTACAGCTTTATATAAAACAGTTAGAGAAGTTGGATATCAGAAAATGTTGACACCAAACGCCAAGTAAGTCAAATCACTATGTCCAGTACCATGTCCAGTTAAACCGATCCCGGTTTCACAATCATTCCTTAAGTCTGGCAAATTTGATACTTAAATAATTCTGTTGATTTTTAAGATATTCAGGAATTTTAGGTCATCATTTTAAATATCTCTCAAAGCTTATTACAGCTATATTAAATTTTTCAAAACCTATTTATTTGCAGTACAATAAAATGTTACCAAAGTAACCAGATTTAATTTATGATTGATTGATTGATTGATTGATTGAGTAAGATTTTACGTCCCAGTCAGAAATATTTCACTTATATTGAGACGTCACCAGCTTTAGGTTCAGATTTTTTTTTTATCTTTGTAGTGTTCTCGGGGAAATGTGTAGGGAGGGTTCTTTAGCATGCCACTTCTGCTGTAACACGAGGGATCGGGTTTTTAATTTGAAAATTCACCAGCACATGTGAACTGGATGCGATGAGCCGATTTTGAATGCATCATTTTAATAGAATTTCAAAATGAGCACATAGCATTTCTTTTGTTTCAGAGCAAGAATACCAGAGGAATATCACGAATTTATTGACCATACGACGCATATACACAGAGTAGCTTTAGAACGAGAATTATATAATATGGAGAAAAATCTACCAGTAAGTCAAATACTAAACATCTATACTCTGGGTTTTATCAGTAACTAGATTTCTCTCATTGAAAATTTAGTCCTTTCCAATGCAATAGGCTACTTTTTGTAAGACTTTCTTTGAAGTTAGTAGGCAATGAGAATTTTGGCTACCAGGAATGGAAACAGAGACTCTATTTATTTTTCATGAATATATATATATATATATATATATATATATATATATATATATATATATATGTAAAAGTTGTAGCCTTGCATGTCAAATTTCTTTTCAGTTTTCTGAAAGGGATGAAAAATAATGACATGCCAGTGATAAAACTATTAGAAAAATTATAACATAATAATCTGTTAATTATAAATCTACATCGGCTGAGAAATAAAAGGGATAGTTTCGGTGGTAAAATGTCGTTTCTTGCTGAAACGTCAGTGTCATTTTGTATACAATGATATGGCATTTACTTCAGCGCCATGTCCACTCACCAGATCCCTAAATAAATCTTTCAAAAGAAGATTTTTTGTGTTTTTGATGATAGAAATCTACTATTTTTCTAATTTTACCAGAGAAAGAAACACACTTCGACAAAAGCAAAAGCACGTGCTGACGAGTTGATAGCAGTTCCGGTTCCGAGTGACGCAAAGCCTACTGGTCAGGTATCCCCGGTGTCATCATCATCATCTCTAGGATCAAAGATATTACAAAACATAGAAGAAGAAGGTAAAACTAAATGTCAATACAATACAATACAATACAATACAATATAATACAATACAATACAATACAATACAATACAATACAATACAATACAATACAATATAGATTCAAATCTATATTCAGATTATAAAATTCAAATCTATAATCAGATTCAAAGTTTCTAGTTTCAAAAATGATTATCCTGAATTAATTTTTTGTGAATTTGAATCTTGTTATTTTGTTAATTTTCAAGGCATTCAGTTACCGTATTTCAGGCGTCATTATAAAGATTACTTCTAGTTTCAACCATTGGTATAAATATTTTCAAAAATGTTTAGTTATAGTTGAAAATATTTCTAAAATTTGCTTTTTAAGAAAGGAATATTTTAGTGAAGAAAAATTTTTGTTTGAAACTTTATAATATATCTCTTATTTGTTTTTCAGTTGTTCCAGCGTCTGAAAATAGTAAGTATATTCCTTATTTGAATTTAAAAAAATGAATTGTCATACAGACACGTCTATAGTTATAAGATTTTATTTTTGATGCTTTACATTAATTACTTTGTACTTCAATTTCAAACTATTTTCTAAAGGTATATGATGTCAAACGATATAAAAAAAATATAAAAAAGGCGGCAACATATTAACAATTCAACATAAAATGAAATTATTATTCCCGAACGAGCATCTAAAGAAAAGAAACAAAGAATGCCAATTCGTATATATACAATATATAATAAAAAAATACGCAATACATATTAATATTTATGTGAAATTTCGTTATTGTCTCATTTGATATCAACCTTACCAAATAACATCACAAATTAATCACATGGTTATTCTTTGACGTCACATTATTATCTATAAATATGATGTTTGATTGTATTAAACTCTGTTGTTATAAGACTATACTATAATTTGCTAATGTGACGTCACTTATCTCTTGCTTACGCCTGTACCCGTGACGTCATTGACTGGCTGTTCCAGCAAATGGAATTGCATGTCGTACACGACATGTTTAACATTTTTTTTAGGATTCAAAAACAATTATAAGATTTTCAAAAATTGCGAAATGTTAATATAACCATTATACTGTCTAGAAATGGCGTTTATAGTGCTATAACTTCTATTGCCGTGCAAATCAAACTAATCATAACGCGCGCGTTATTCAGTTTGTTTCGCAAGGCAATGGAAGTTATAGCACTATAAACGCCATTTCTAGATAGTTCAATGGTTAAATGAATGACAATTGCTCAAAACCTCCTACTTGACTATTTTTTTTACACATTCCAGTCATTTTAAATCCACCAAAACCACCACCGTTATGGGGACCACAGAGTAACGTGATCGGTGAGGCTATTAGTGCTATCCTGAAGAGAGACAGAAGCAAGTTTGATATGATCTGTGCAAAATTACATGGGAAACAACTTCCTGGAAACTTGAGGAAATTTTTATGGAAAGATGTCCTCTTCAGTCCGGATAGAAAACGCCTACATAAAATGTAAGACATATTTGTTTGATTTTTAGTGTTTGTGGTAATAGTTGTAAACTTGCCTGTCTGTATCAGCTTGTCACTGAATCCAGTGCTCACCTAAAATCAGGATTTTTTTTCAGAGGTTCCAATATGTGTTTGTCATTCTTGTCTTATGTGTCTGATTATATCATAAAATTATCTACATCTGCCTGATAATAGCTTTCTTCTTTAACTAGATGACGATTCTTCATGTGATGAAAGCTTGCAATACACAGGGGAAGACAAACGGTCAATTGACAATATTATTACAGTGAAAAATTAGTTAAAATCTTCTCAAAAATTGAGTTTTTTGTTTCATGTTCTGGTTTGCATTGGTTTCAGCAACAGATTCATTGTTTTTCATTCTACACATTATTTTCTTCATTTATTTATTTATTTCGATTCTTAGTTTATTGCCAACTTCCATACCTAGATAGTTCGGTATTTGAAGATAATATGAACAATTAAAGAAAAGGCTGATTTTGTATGTTGGCTGGTGCAGTATTACGTTACCCCATCTTGTGAATAAAATGACCAAGGTCCGACATTTAGGCCATTCGATAAGACTGGGACATGTAGTGCTTCAGATAATCCAGTGATATTTATATAAATGATCTTAAATGTTCTCAGAAAAAAACAATGCTCAATTTGATTTCTTTTTGATTGAAATATATAACAAAGGACAGACATGGCCGAGTGGTACTATGACTGGCTTTCCAAATTAGTGGTTGTGGGTTCGAACTTCACTCGGGACTTATAAATGTTCCGAGGTGCTTTTCATCTCCTGCCCATTCTAGAGTTGTAAAACGCTTTAATAGAGTAGTCTTCCGGATGAAACTCAAAACCGAAGTCTCGTGTCTCAGTGCACGCTGAAGACACATTTGTGGAGTTAGAAAAGGAGTAGGGCACCTGTTGCTGCTACAGAGGACGCTTTCAACTAGAAACGATTTAAACAGACTGACTGAGCAACATAAGATTTTGTCTTTTATAGCAGGTTTTATTGTAGTTAAATCAATTACATTTGTGTTTTTTTTGTGATTTTATATGTGTAAGTTTACTAATTTCAGAGAGGTTGAAGACATAGTAAGGGATACTTTTACACAGATTCTTGATAGGAACGTGTTGGAGCTGGGACTGTATAAACCAACTAGATCTACTATAGGAGGTCTGATACTTAACGGGGTAGTTGATGTGAGTAGACCTCTGATAATGTTATTTAAAGTTTTCGTGAAGTATATCTAGTAACACCTGTTTTGAAGTCTTCTAGTCCTCTTCAGATATCAGATACATGATCAAGTTGGTATTTTGGATCTTCCGTGGATGCGGAACAAGGAGCTATGGAGATCTAGGTTGATGTTTCCCCCATAAAAGTTTTGAACTGTAGCATAACATTCTGCAATTTTCTTTTTATCTGAGCAAGTAATGCATACATACATAATATTATGAATAGAAATGAATGCGGGGGGAGGGGGGGAGGATTCCATCCCCCGTCACTGTGATCATAGTTATATCTGCAAGATAATAATTGGAATGGAATCTGACCACATGATAAAACCAATGAACAGATAAGTTGCAAAAAAGTCATGTTCCAAAAGAAATAAACAAGTAACACTATGATAACTATTTTATAATTACTGGACCCAATATTCTTTCCGGTTCGTGTAGGTCTGTTGCAATGTTTTCTTGTTTCATGTTGTTACGTTGGCTTTGTGACAAGCACATGTTGCTTTCCTACTTCTTTGCTTATGGAAATGCCTTTTGTTAGACAATTGTGTATTTTATATGGTTTGGTTTTCAGTTATATCCGTTTTATTATCATTGGGCTTGCCTTGTTCTAGTGGTTTCATTGTAAACGGATCGTGCTTGTGGTTGTATTGGCTGTTGTCAAGGTTACACATTTGTCTTTTGTGCGCATGCTTGATTTTCATATTACAGCATTTTAATCTTTATTCTAGTGTTATGCTAAATGTACATCAATGAAGAACTTCAGAACAGAAGCTAACATTAAGGATACATCAGGTGCCCTCAATGTTCTATATGTGTACGAGAGGACGTATGAACCTTACCTTATATACTGGATATTTCCACTACAAGTAGCCTTCCAGATTACTGATGAAGACACACACGACCACACGGACTTAGATAGAGGTATGTATTAACATTAAGGATACATCAGGTGCCCTCAATGTTCTATATGTGTACGAGAGGACGTATGAACCTTACCTTATATACTGGATATTTCCACTACAAGTAGCCTTCCAGATTACTGATGAAGACACACACGACCACACGGACTTAGATAGAGGTATGTATTAACATTAAGGATACATCAGGTGCCCTCAATGTTCTATATGTGTACGAGAGGACGTATGAACCTTACCTTATATACTGGATATTTCCACTACAAGTAGCCTTCCAGATTACTGATGAAAACACACACGACCACACGGACTTAGATAGAGGTATGTATTAACATTAAGGATACGTCAGGTGCCCTTAATGTTCTATATGTGTATACGAGGACATATGGACCTTACCTCATATACTGGATATTTCCACTACAAGTAGCCTTCCAGATCACAGATGAAGACACACACGACCACACGGACTTAGACAGAGGTATGTATTAACATTAAGGATACGTCAGGTGCCCTTGATGCTCTATATGTGTATGAGAGGACGTATGAACCTTACCTCATATACTGGATATTTCCATTTAAGTAGCCTTCCAGATCACAGAAGAAGACGCACACGACCATGCAGATTTAGAGTTGTGTTCTGTATACAATCGTTGCTGTCAAAATCAAACACAAACATACCGGTTTATATTCAAATGACAATACCTAAAAAAAGCTTTGAAAACTCGCAAATTAGGTTAACCATATGATGTTCTACTGGAAAGTGAGCCAGAATGCAACCAAGCAACAGAGTTGAAAACGTTTGCCTTTGTAGACACATGTTACTGTTGTTAAATCATATGCACTTTTGTATATGCATATTTTTATTTTTCGCCTTACAATACTGTTTAACTTGTTAGGCGTAGCAACTTGTTATAATCGAAAACAAACATACGAATCCATGTCCGAATCACAATTTAGAAGCAAAGTAAAAACTTTGGAACTGACAAGTCAGGTTAGACACGTGAACCAGGCAAATGAAGCCGGGTGATCCGGAAGGGTAAGCACCTCCTGTTTAGCTGTCACGTGTGTAATCAAAATTGTGGGAAAGGAACCTGGAATTATGGGACGTCAAATATATCCAGGTCAATCTTGGATACAATGACATCAAACTTAACAATTATGCGATGACGGCCATAACACTTTTTGAGGATCTTGATAAGCTTAGGCTTGCAATATTCCTAAATCAACAATTTATTTGCAAGCAGCATGTTTCGTTGTACAAGCTCCCCGTAGTGCAATGTTTTATGTGCATTGTAAATTTTATATGACCTACTTGATTTACATCTCCAGTCAAACCAAAGCGTGCACTTACAAATCGTTCAAATCGCCATTTAAAGCCTAGCTTCTAACGCCGCTCTGACAAACCCTAATGTGACTCTACTTGTCAGTTTGGTTTTCGTGGATACTTTCCTTCACCATTTAAAATTTGACCGACTCGATTTAAGAGAGAAAGAGTAATTGACTGGCAAAAATCCATAACGCACTCCACTTCAATCAAACCGGGGATAACAAGCTACTTGTATTTGGTTAACATTATTATATTTATTAGTTATAGCTCTTGAATATCACATATTTTTAATATGTACAACTTAAATGGTGTGAACTATATAATCTCTTAAACACCAAAAGCAAAGCAAAATCTTTTTTTAAAACTGCCAAATGAGTTAAACACATGAACTTAAAGCTTGGAAGTGAGCCTGATCGAGAAGGTAATCACTTCATTTAGTAAGAACCTCTAACTGGCTACACCCGGGAAGTGAGCCTGGATGTTCGAGCAGGTAATCGCTTCATGTGGTAAGAACCTCTAGCAGGCTACATCCGGGAAGTGAGCCTGGATGTTCGAGAAGGTAATCGCTTCATGTGGTAAGAACCTCTAGCTGGCTACACCCGGGAAGTGAGCCTGGATGCTCGAGCAGGTAATCGCCTCATGTGGTAAGAACCTCTAGCTGGCTACACCCGGGAAGTGAGCCTGGATGCTCGAGAAGGTAATCGCTTCATGTGGTAAGAACCTCTAGCTGGCTACACCCGGGAAGTGAGCCTGGATGCTCGAGCAGGTAATCGCTTCATTTAGTAAGAACCTCTAGCTGGCTACACCCGGAAAGTGAGCCTGGATGCTCAAGAAAGTAATCGCTTCATGTGGTAAGAACCTCTAGCTGGCTACACCCGGGAAGTGATCCTGGATGTTCGAGAAGGTAATCGCCTCATGTGGTAAGAACCTCTAGCTGGCTACACCCGGGAAGTGAGCCTGGATGTTCGAGAAGGTAATCGCCTGATGTGGTAAGAACCTCTAGCTGGCTACACCCGGGAAGTGAGCCTGGATGCTGGAGAAGGTAATCGCTTCATGTGGTAAGAACCTCTAGCTGGCTACACCCGGGAAGTGAGCCTGGATGCTGGAGAAGTTAATCGCCTCATGTGGTAATAACCTCTAGCTGGCTACACCCGGGAAGTGATCCTGGATGCTCGAGCAGGTAATCAGGTAATCGCCTCATGTGGTAAGAACCTCTAGCTGGCTACACCCGGGAAGTGAGCCTGAATGCTGGAGAAGGTAATCGCTTTATGTGGTAAGAACCTCTAGCTGGCTACACCCGGGAAGTGAGCCTGGATGTTCGAGAAGGTAATCGCCTCATGTGGTAAGAACCTCTAGCAGGCTACACCCGGGAAGTGAGCCTGGATGCTGGAGAAGGTAATCGCCCCTGTGGTAAGAACCTCTAGCTGGTTACACCCGCGAAGTAATCCTGGATGCTCGAGAAGTTAATCGCCTCATGTGGTAATAACCTCTTGCTGGCTACACCCGGGAATTGAGCCTAAATGCTCGAGAAGGTAATCGTCTCATGTGGTAATAACCTCTAGCTGGCTACACGCGAAAAGTGATCCTGGACGCTCGAAAAGATAGTTCCCTCATGTGGTAAGAAACTCTAGCTTGCTACACCCGGGAAGTGATCCTGGATGCTCGAGCAGTTAATCGCCCCCTGTGGTAAGAACCTCTAGCTGCCCACACCCGGGAAGTGAGCCTGGATGCTCAAGCAGGTAATCGCTTCATGCAGTAAGAACCTCTAGCTGGCTACATCCGGAAAGTGAGCCTGGATGCTGGAGAAGGTAATAGCCTCATGTGGTAAGAACCTTTAGCTGGCTACACCCGGGAAGTGAGCCTGGATGCTCAAGAAGGTAATCGCCTCATGTGGTAAGAACCTCTAGCTTGCTACAACCGGGAAGTGATCCTGGATGCTCGAGAAGTTAATCGCCCCTTGCTGCAAGAACTTCTAGCTTGCTACACCCGGTAAGTGAGCCTAGATGCTCGAGAAGGTAATCGCCTCATGTGATAAGAACCTCTAGCTGGCTACATCCGCCACGTGCAAAATCAAAATTGAGATTGAAAAGAATATGACAATTTTTTTCTTTATCTGTTTATTTTTGTATTAATATTTATTATTTTCAGTTGACCATGCCATCAACCTGGCTGTTTATCTAGATCTGTTTAATGGAAGTTTCTTTCCAAGATGGCCAGAAATATTTGCCATTGCAGAACTTGTAATGCAGATTCTAAGCGAAGAGGACCCCGATTTGTTCACACATTTAAAGGCAATTGCCATCAATGACGTCAGAGTGAACAAAAAGGTAAAATAACTATTAAGAATAAACCATGACACTGTGTACAGTAAATAGACAGTGGTATTTTCGCGGCTATTGTAGGAATTACAGGTAACAGTATATGTTAATTATATGGTGTTAGGATTTAGCATGTTTTCATTAAAGAAACCCACCACATTAATTATATTTAGATAACTTTCTTGACCTACGTCACTTCAACAGATGTTTAGACCATCAAAAACGTTGATAAATAACGGATACAGTTTACAAAGTTTTTATACATACATTCCTTTTTTAATTGTGCAACATACAACCCTTATTGTATCATTCATTCTATTTCATCCTAATGAAAATAATCAATTTTGAAGAACTTTGAAAGAAAAGAACGACGTCCATTTAAAAAAAAACATTGGTCAAAGTTTATGGTTTTAACCAATCTCAGTTCGGGTAAGATCAGGTCATGCCTTCAAATAACACACTTGCGGGAAACTACAATATTCCTTAACATTATTGAGAATCATATTTATGCAATTATTCAATAATTAATACATTTCAACATCAAAGAGGATGCATGTGATTTTACGACTGAGCGTTACTTACCTTTATTTTATCACTTCCAGTCGTCTGCTAGCACTGTTTGCAAATTAAGTGTTTTTATAATGGGAATAAACACATGACAGTGCTTAGGTTCTTTATCTTTAAGACACACCCTTGTCGGATTGAGGCCCCTGTTTCTAACATTGAAGGACAGACAAAACATAAATTATTAGATATTTAATTAATTTAAATTACACCTTTCCTGATGGAAATATAATTGTTACGAAAAGATTCACATCATGTTGATTGCTGTTTAAAATATGAAATTCTCAATAATTATGAGGTATACTTTAATCTATAGTCCGATCACCTTTTCAGTGATGAAAAAACATGTTTTGAATGGGTGGTGTGATTCAAACTTGGATATCTTACTTAATATAACTTCAATAAACTTGAAATTTCACATGTGTTATTAGAACATATTTTTACATATTTTCAATATTTTTTACAAATATTCTCAGCTTTTTAAACGTTTTTCCTTTTAATTTATATGAATTAATTTTAATAAACTTTTTCGATAAAAGTTTGTTGAGAAATAAATACTTGTTTGTTTGCAGTCTTGTTTTAGAGGTAAGTATTTAAAAATACTATTTTTCTACCTACATAGTAAAATTTATAATATTCACTGTTGTTGAGTTTTTGGGAATTACAATTTAGCAATTAATTGAGAGGTAGCTGTTGTCCCTCTGATATTATGATATGGCATATCCGACAGCTTCATTCATATAAACCATTCAGAACTGAGTTCTGATTGGCTAATACGTATTCACGCGATACGGGTTTATACAGGTGTTCCAATTCCTAACCAGTATACGTCACGGACTAGCCTATTGTACTTGTTTATGAATGAGCGACAGGTAAAACAGCACAAACATGAAAATAAAGAATAAAATTCATTCATTACACTTGTTTGGCCTAGAGCGTAACATTTTTTTAAATTTAGTGTTTTAAAACTATAAAACCTTTAAGCTCATCTAAGAAAACTGAGATTTTTTTCTCAAAAGATGAAGTTATTGGCCATTAAGCATTTTTCTACGTGATACGCATCGTCTGAACTTAGATTTGCGCTTGGTAAAAACTGGTTTTATTTGATTTTTAGACTTAATATAAGAAATTTAACCAAATTGTTTCAACACATGTTAAAAAAATAACAGATCTACATATAACATTAATGAAATTTGAGGTAAGTAATCGAAGATCTTTTTAAGGCCACATCGGTATTCATCACTGAAAAAGTGATCGGACTATAGGATATCCTAATCAAAACAACGTTGTTAACTATTTTAGCATTTAAATAAAATTATTTTTGTGCTATAAATGTAAAGGCTGTAGCTTTGTAGCTTTGTAAGCTTTGATAGACAACTTTGATAATTAGTGTTAACATCTAAACTTTGATTAAAGATTTCTATAAAAGATTTTGATGGATTAAACCTACTTTTACAGGAGTTTATGGTGCAAATGATTAGTAAAGAACGTGATAGAGCAGAGGAGTTTCTTAAAGTAGAACCGGGTACCGACAGAGACCGATATTTATCTGCTGAGCTTCTAGCAGATCCTTTAATATTTGTGAGGAAGTGGGTTGGAGAGGTTAGTGATTTGTAGACATGCTCTAAAGGAGCCTTGTTTATTAAGATTGAATAGCTTAATTAATTTAATACACTACTGGGATTGATTTAACAAACTTCGTGATTATGTACGTACAGATTACGAATGGCGACGACAAAGAACTGTAAACTTAAATTCAAAACCTTATATCGTTTTATTTTCGCTAAAAATTCTTATTACTTCTGACAGTAGTTCTATAATTAACATGAATATTGGGCACTTATATGTTAGTAAGTTTTCATTTCCATGACAACCATAAAGTTTTAATTTTTAAATTAAAACAATTTTTTTATCTTAAAATCTAAAATAAATGATAAAATGACAAATAGAACAAAATTCTGAAAATATTAATCATAGAGAATAAAATAATGAAATGAATGCACAGCGGTCTAATTTCAAATCACAATCCCAAAATCAAAGTAAAAACTATGAAAACTTGCGTGTCAATTAAAACAATTGAACTTACACCAGGAAAGTGAGGCTAGATGCTCTTGAAAGTTTAGCATCTACTGTCTGTCTAGCTATGCCGCTACGTGTCAAATTAAAATTGTGTATAAAAGGAACATGAGACTATAGGGCATCAAATACATTTATGATAATTTTTAATACAGACTCATCATACATAATTTATGTTTTTAGGGCTTTGTCAGCGTTCTGGACACACCCTCTGTGATATTTATTTGGGACCAGTGTTTTATGCAGATGTGGAGACCGTCTGTTTTACGACATTTTGCTTTGGCAATGTTGGAGCTGTTACGTGGTAACTTTATGTTAGAGGAGGACTACCTAGGCATGAGGCGGGTATGGAGTTTTATTGATTGTTTATAGGCATTAAAAATGATATAATATATCTAGACATCAGTAATAAATAACGATTATATTATTAATGAAATCGCCCAAAATAAACTTCATGACGATTTCAAATTTATAAATATATTTTAAATCAAATAGTTTTGAATTCATCCTTTACAACCTGGACTGGCTGTTCAGAGCTCAAAGTTTCGTGAAAATTCAAATTCAAAATGTTTTTTAAAATTAAAATGAAAATTCAGTTTTGACCTTAACTAGCAAAATTGTCTTCATTAACTTTTGAACAGAATTATTGACTGAATAACAGAGAACAGATTTTTGCATACCATCTGACTAAGCTAGCGACGCTTTGAACAATAAGGTCCTCCTAGTTAAGTTTAATAGAGCTTCGAACAACCGGTCCCATATCTATTTGTACACTGAATTAAGTAAGATTTTGTTCAGTGTCTAATACCTGAATCGAATTCAGGATTGTTGCGTGTCTAATTTGGTATTAGTTGTTTTTGTCGTCTTACTTCATTTGGTGGCGTATTTTGTCTTGTTGAACATTAAAAATATGTTTTAAAATCAATTTAATTCTATAACTTATATATTTATATTTTAAATGAAGTGACACAATATTTGTTTTTTTTACCTAAGTTATCTATCAACACATTATAATATCACTCTAACAGGTCCATATAACACAAGTTCATAATAGCTTTAATCTCTTGTACCACAAATTATTGCATATCACATCTGTAACAATTAATTTGATTGGTCGAAAGCTGAGAAAATGATGAAAATAATACAGTGTACAAGACCAAACGATCCATACACCGTGTATGGACCGGTCCATACACGACCGAGCGGTCAATATTCGGTATTTAACGTTACGAGTTGTGAAATGACAGTTATAACTGTACATTGGATATTGTATTTAATATTTATATAGATTTGTGTTGTTGCATTTAAAAAGAAAATTTTGTTGTTATATTAATGTTTTGCTTTTATTCCCCACTCTAACGAAGTTTGCAATTTGGAAGGGATACAGAAATGGGGTCTATCAATGTTTGTATGTCTCTCCATGTTAAGTATATGCGATTTTGTTTGTTCAATGCAATAAAAGCTTTAGAGTTTTACGTCCTAGTCCAGAATATTTTACTTATATCGGGGTGTCGCCAGTTTTAGAAAGAACACCAGACAGTTTTAATTTTGCAGTGGGCTCAAGGCAATATGTAAAGAGGGTGACACCCCTATCGTGATAATAGACATCAAGTCTCTTCCAAGCAAACTGTGATTTTCATTTTTAAACGCGAGCCCTAACACAAATAGACTTTTACATACATGTACAAAGATATAACGCATATGTAACTGTTGTTTTTAGGTATTCCTTGAAGACTCAAGACGGATATTTACTACAGATTTACAGAGAGCGTGGTTACATCTGGAGAAAGGCAATGATTTAATGGAGATACCATACTTAAACAGACAGTTTGCATAGTAAGTGCGCCTACGGCTCTTATATTTTTCTATATTCTCGGTTTACCTGATATTTTGAATATAGATTTGTTCAGACAATTTGCATAGAAGGTTTGTCTGCATTAAAATTATTTCAAGCATGTCGTTGGTTACCCTAATATTGTTGAATAATAGGAATGCAAGACGGTTCAGAAATTAAAAAACGGACATACTAATCCATGTCTGAATCACAATCCAGAAGCAAAGTAAAAACTTTGAAACTAACAAGCTAGGTTAGATACGTGAACTAGCACCAGGGGAGCGAGACCGGGTGTTCCAGAAGGGTAAGTACCCCTGTTTAGATAGCTACACCCGCCACGTGTGTAATCAGAATGAGTGAAAGGAGCATGGAACTTCAAATATATCCAGGGGTATTCTTGGCACAGAGATATTAAACTTATCAAAAACACTGTGATGACGGCAATAAAACTTTCGAGGGCCTTTTTGATGAACCAGAACCCTTCCTATGGCTTCTAAAATAAACCGTTTCACAGTAAGTCTCTCTGAACTGAGTTGTTTTCATACCTGTTTCTTTTTTTTCCGATAGTTGTTAAAAATAAGATTTAAAAAAGGTTAAGTAAACTGTTAGATTAACTAGAATCATATATCTTTCTGTCAGCAACACTGCTTTTATTTCGAGAATTATTCAATTTTCTTTCCCAACCTTATGCCATTTAATTCAGGAAAAAAGTTAAGAACCATGCATGAATTATTACTAAACATTTTCCACAAAATTACCATTTCCCATTTGATTGGAATATGATAAACAATAACATAAAGACTTATTGGTACATGTAATGACATATATTTTGGGACCACGCTGGCTGAGTGGTCTAAAGAGCTGGATTACGGACAAGAACGCGCCTTTCGCCTGCTAGTTTGAATCCAACTCAGGACATCTATTAGTGTGAGAAATGTGTCTGTTCATTTGCCGAAGGTTTGAGTTTTAATCAGCATATTACGGTTTTCCACCGTCCCTAAAATGACCACCTCAAAATAAGTGACTGGATTTTGATTCGGACGTAAAGCTCTATCACTCCACTCTGATTATACACATAATGGAAAAATGAAACTGATAAACATTACGTGTGTATTTGGCAACAAGCAACACAACCAAAACACAACACAATATAAGTAATAACAGAAACAACCAAACAAAACAAGATTCACACTGAAGTCGAACATTTAACAAGCGTTGAAGTTATGGTCCCGTAATACCCTCACATTAATATTTTCTGGAATGGAATTAAAAAAGTTAAAAACTGGCTTCATTATTGTTTTAAAACTATTATATGATCTGAACAATAAATTAATATGGAAAACAGTGTGCTAAAAGTGCTCGGCGTCTTCCGTTGTAAAATTATATAACAGAGTATTACTGTTTAGTGTTTGGAAATCACCGTCTTGCCAATTACATTGTCTAGTATTTTTATATAGCAGTTTAAAGCTATTGTTTATATCTTGTATACACATGAATGGGCATAATGTGTCATTATTTAAACACGTTTTTGAGTACACCGTTAATGAACCTAGACCAAGCATTTAATTTGATAAAATCATAATCACGACATTTGTTTAATATTTGAACTGGAGAACCTTTATTTAGCTGAAGTCAAACATTCTTAAAGTATTGTTTAGTGATACACATTATGTCTGTTCTTAAAGTTTTGTTTGACGGAAAATTGTGCTTCTACAGGATATCCAGTGTTTGTTTAAAATATTTCAAATACAAAACGTCATCAATTTAAATAAATGACAAAAATCACTAATATTCAAAATCTGCTCTTAATTTGGAGCTTAAGGATGTTAAATTGTATCGCAAAAGAGAAATAATTTAAACATAAAGAATGTATGGATTAAACAAACCGTCATGCCACGTAAACGTAGATGGTCAAATAAAAATTTGGAAAAATATTATTACAAGCTCAAAAGGTAACCTACAGGATGTGTCTACAAACGTGTGTATTTTTATATATTTGTATATTTGTTTTTGTAAAGGCAAACAACATTGACGTGTCAGCTTGACTTTTTCATTTAGAATATTCAATTAGGATTGTCTATGCAATACATTGATATAGAGTTAAGATTCGCATTTAATACATAAAAAATGCACGATCTTACAGCTAAAAGGCCTAACTTAAGGTTAATATTTTCCTTACTTGACCACTTGACGATTGAATATGTGTTTGAAATAATGGAAGAAATAAGACTTACTTTTGTTACCTATAAATAAATGCACTTGTCCATAATAAATATACAAGTTTGAGGTAGGTGGTAAGGTAAATGTTGTTTGCATATACAAATATTTTGTAGATTCATTGATAATTGATTTATTTGTAGTTCGCCAGCTGCCAGCGCCAGAAGTTCCAGAGCAAGTTGGTTGGCTTCGTTTGCAGCAACACCGGACGAAACGACGTATCTTAAAGGATTTGGAGTTAAGGGGATAGTGTTACGACTTAATATTCCCTCCGAAACTGTATCCAGAGTACGTAATATTTGTATTAAAATAGTTACAATTATATAATTGTAAATTTAAGAACAAAGAAGTTCTCCCTCGTGAGTTGCTTATCTGATATTAATCCGTGCATATACATGTGGAGTGCGAGTCTTTTATGGTTCACCCGAGTCACAGACAAGCGTGCAACTCCCCTAACCACATTACACTGATACTGGGTGAACCAGTTAAGGCCAACGGCAAGGAAAATTCACTTTCCCAAATGTAGTCTGAGCTGCTGAGCGTAACTCGAACTCACAGCGGTGAGAGACCTTGGATTTGTAGACTGGCGTTTTATCCATTAGGCCATTGCGGTCTTATGTGTGTTTAAGGTTTCTGATTAAATAGACGAAATAAAGACTTTTGTTCTCTAGACATAATGTACTCGTCCATAGTGAATACATATATTCAAATTGAAGGTCAAACGGAAAGATCAACGTTGTCCTACATCTAACTGTTTTTAATGTTTGATATTTAAATTAGGAGCCATGGTTGACCACTGTAGTTCCTGGGAACGTTAAGGTTCACATAATGGTATATTACGGAAGTATACAACTAAAGCTGATATCATCTAAAGAAGAAGCTGAGGTCACCAACATAGAGAGAACCTTTGGCATGTCAACTTACGAGCTCTGGTATCGCTATGAAAGACATATATTTGAAGATATAGATCTAATGGCTTTTGATATATCTGGTGAAGTCGGTGCGTCCCCATATTTGATATTTGAGATAGAGTACAATCCACCTGGAGCTACAACTAGAAGTAAGCATCTAATCGGAAAATGTTTGTGTTTGTTTTATATTGGGGAAAATTTCGACGGATAGAAGTTATCAGAAATCAAGATCCGCATTGTATTCATAAGAGAATTAATGCCAGCGAACGAAAACAAAACGGTTCTTATAAAGACATTCAGTTCCAATTTGAAATATCATGCAATATATTGTTGCAGTATTCGCGTCCGTAATTAGTTAGGTACGCATGCCAATCATAAATACACTTATTTTAATTTGTTTTCGTCTTTATTTATATATCCTATTTCGTGACTGCATGAAATTTAGTTTTTTTTTTATCTTGGTGTACAGTATTTATTTTTTATATTATTTAAACTAATACTTGATTATAATGATACAGATGTTTTGTATTAACGTTGGCGAATAGTGTCCGCTTGCGTTCGATGCATTCGGTCACATTATTTCCAATATTCATGTTCAACATATCCATGTATAGATATGATAACTTTGGGAAATCATTTTGCAGACAATCTGGTTATTATATTTACAAAACCATTATATTCATTTTGTTATTAAATTTAGTAACTGTCTAAAGTCACGGGTTGTTAAAACAAGTGGTTTCAATATGTGTATTTCGTTGCAACCTATTTTTGACGATTCTGGTTAGTTACGGCATGTGCATGTGTGTCATCTGGATTATTCAATGAATCATTTCTATCACTAGTATGAATCTGAAAAAATGATTGATTTACCTTTTTTAAAGCAAAACCACCTGTTCCTCTTGGTTGGGCCAGAGTACCACTTTACAAGAAATCACACAAGAGACGTAACTCTGACATAGACGGAACAAAACCTTTAGAAGCAGGTTGGTCACTTCTGGCTGGCGATTTTAAATACATGTTAGTACCCGGACAGATTACGGAAAAATACACACAGATAAATCCAGGAACGCCAGCCTCTGCAAAGTCCTACAGTCTTGTTGAAGGTATTGGGTAATGATGAAACGTTATAAAATGTATATTGTAAATCCGGTTTTATTCCCGTGAACGCAATTTTCTCAGACACTCGCGTCCAAATGTATTTGCGAATTCAACACACTCGCATAATATTTTGTATTTTTTTAACAGAAAAAGAAATTTAATTTTCAAAATGAAAGGTCATGTTCAATGATAAAATATATTACCCTTCTGGTCTCACATCGTGGTGGACGTTCGCGTGTTTGTTTCAAAGTTTTTACTTCACTCTGGGATTGTGATTTTGACATGGGTTGGTATGATTGTTTTTCATGATATTTTTAATCGGCATTTATCCGACCTTTTTCTCGGAAAACTATTTTTTTATGTTTTCTCAATCTATTTTGAAATTGCATTTTGTACTGGAGAGATTTTATTACCGAGATGTGCATAAGTGTAATTAAAAGCCACCTAACGCATTGTGTAAAATTACGTATGGTGTTGTCATGTGCTATTTTTGAAAGCATTACTTCATAAATATTTAGGAACATAATAACCCTATTAACTTTAATTATGCTAATTATTTTTATTAAACTGAAAAACTCATTTATACATTTCACCTATAGGAGATTTGCTTGGTTATAACTCTGAACTTCATATACTACTGTATAATCCGGAAGAAGAACCTGAAGATAGAGATAATCCCCAGGGTAGGACACCATCACCACCAGCATCAATCCCCACACCTTCAGAGGGAGACATTCCACCAGAGATATTGTACGCAGAAGCAGAGTGAGTAATCCTGTACTGACATGTATTTTATCCAATTTAACATTTCAGCTGGACGAGTTATTTTTTGCTAGGATGCGATCAAACGACATTGTAGCTGCATGAGGATTCAAAAGCTAATGTTAAAAATATTTACATACAAACGTATGTTTTAGCAGCATTGGTTAAAAAATAAATAGTTTTGCTGTGAATCTTTTAAAATACTTAAACCACATCGATTGGAGAGATATTTAATCATAAGGTGTATTATCCTTCCAAAGTTTGATGATAAGTTGTCTCAAAATAAATTAACATCTTTGTTCTAGCTTTTGTTTGGTAAGTACATGCTTTCAGCTAACTGTGTTTATGTTGACACTGGTTTAATAATGTATTTCTTATTTTTAGAACGATAGTGTCATCAGAAGTATCAGAAATCAAAGAATTATGGGTGGAACACAGACCGGAAGTGACGGGTATTAAGCTCCACCCTCAGGACTACAAGGAAACTTCTGTTCCGATGTCGGAGTTTATCAGTAAACCTCATATACCTCCAGTCGAAGCTCAATCTGATCAAAAAGAAATATTTGATCTGTACATAGACCAAGTTAGATGGTTACCAGATATAGCAACGGTTGTCAAGGTAAATACCATATATAACAACAGTTGTCAAGGTAAATACCAGACATAGAAACAATTGTCAAGGTAAATACCATTTCACCTTATACTAGTTTAATCTTACTGTTCTAAACGACCGAGTCGGAATACAGTTTCTCATCAGTAGTTCTTTGACTAAAATTGATGAACTAAAGGTTCTTTAAAAGATGTTAAATATCCAAAGGGCAAAAAATATATTTTACCAAATTAAGCTATGGAAATGCTTTTATGAGTGAATATACCTTAGTTTTTGAGTAATTTTATATTTGGTCTAGCAGCAAAATTTGACAAATGCCTGACAATACAAAATTATTGCCTACAGATATCCGTGGGTAAAATGATTTCGTTGTATACTATATTAATGACCATATGAAAGACTGACAATAACGGATAAAACTAGACAGTGAACTTATATAGTTGTAGATATATAAAGATCTTGGTGGTCTCCAATCTGAAACCGTTTGTCTTTGTACCAATATATAAATTATAGTTGAGGTATGAATCACAATCACAGCTTTGTTGATAAGTATGATGTTTTTTTGTCCAGATTTACCCTGGATATAATTGATGCTCCATGTTTCTTTCACTCTCATTTTTTTAATTTACAAGTATTGGGTGTAACTAGCTAACCAGGAGTGTGTCTTACCATGGTGTAAGTTCACGTATTTAACTTAATTTGTTGGTTTCAAGTTGCTTTGTGATTGTGATTTGGAGATGAGTTACTAGAAGTAAGTTTATTGTATTATTATTATTATTGATACGTATTTAAGTTAAATGCAATATCACATAACTTTACAGGTTACAGGAGCAATCGGTGTAGCACCTGACCTCAAAGTATTCTTTGCTGTACCTGAATGGAAAGGCAGTGCCAGGAATCCGAACTTTACATTCCGATTAACTTACAATGAAGAAAAGAAGAAAATGGATATAAAACTAGTGGCTTTTCTTAGAGTATATACACGTGACCTGCTTACTGACGAGCTCATTATTATTGGAAGTGTGTTTCTACCAATATTTATGGGAAAGGAAAAGGTAAATCACAATGAGACCCTTATTGTACACATTGTCTAAACGTCGAACACACATTTGAATCTGGCGTGTATGGATTATTGAAATGAGTATAGAATATATAATATAGATCTATAGGAAAAAAGTCTTCAGCTGATTTACTAGAGTAAATTAAAGCAAGACCATGAATACAAGTCACTAATAAATATATAAAGCTAAAACTACTGCCCCAAGTAAAATTCATCCAACAAAAGCAAATCTCCTTCCACAAGAAAGGCGAAACTAGTACTAAAAACGTAAAACTCAAACAATAAAGGCAAAAAAAACCTCTTCTTACAACACATATAGGTGTTTAGCCATAAAGCTTTTCGAATTCGAAAGCAAACGGAAAACAAGGTGATCCAATTTGATTCTTTTGATATTTGAGTCAGTTTTAACTTTTTTGTTACAAAATTCAATTCTTCAACTCGTCAACAAACCTAACCTTGATACCCGAGTAACGAATATCAGATAGTTTAAATATCGAGAAAGAAAACAAGTGCAAACGTAGATATAGCTGAAAAACTTTACACACATCAACTCCTAATTGAACAATGATCAGGCATTATTGATACCAGATTTTATTCTTTTTTGTAATATTGTCGGATAATTTGGTTTGTAGGGTAACAAATTCAACATTGGCGGCCATCAACTACATCTTAGAAATGGAACACCGAAAAATCGTACGAAGTATAGAGAAACTGATCTTGATGATTTTCCAGTAGTCTCAACCACAACACTTCTTGTTCGGCTGTTGCCTCATGAAAAGGTAAAACATTTTATCAAACGTTTGTAAATTTGAACCTAGTTTCATATTAAATTTACATGAATAACGGGGCTGTTTTGAAATTTGGTTGAGTAAGCTCTGTGTGTTCTTTTAGAACAGTCTGTAGTGATATGTTTTTTCTGGATAAATTCATGTTGTAATGAATAAAGATAATTGTTTAAATTATTACTAACGACCGTTTCGGAATAAGATTTTCCATCAGTAGTGCTTGGAACATATTGTTGGAAATCGTAAAAAAATAATAAAATAAACAAAAACAAACATACTTATCCATGTCCGAATCACAATGTTAACATGATTGAAAAGAAGGACCAAATGTATTTTACCAAATCTACCTATAGCAATACTGCAATTGATTTCTTTTATGGCATCTTCCATATTTTCAATTAATATTTGTGTCATGACATTGTAGAAACACCGCGAAGCTCCAGATTACAGAACTGGGTATTACCAATCTGAGGATTGTAAGCCAAACCGTTCAGAAGTCAGAATGTTTAACACATGGAAGAGAGACATCGCAGAGGGAAGATTTCCAAACCTTGAATTAGAAATGATTAATAGACAACAACAGAAAAATGACGAGAAATTAGGTAATGTAAAACTTTGTTATAATGCAGCATTGTGACTTCGTCATCTATCTCACTAATCGCTATAGAAAAACCACGTTATCATGCCATTTCAAGTCATATCGCTTAACACCACACTACTTTGAAGTCCAAATATAATTGTGTATTATTGTTAGAAATACATTATTGTCTAAAGTTGCTGCTAGTCAAAAAGTGAAATTTCTCGAAAACTAAGGTATACTTCCTCAGGCAAAGTATTTTCTTAGCTAAATTTTGTAAAATATATTTTGATATTTTTGGTTTCTTTTTTAAACATCTTGGATTCGGTCGTCTAGTGCTGTAAAATTAATAATATGTAATTTGTTTTTAGCGATTTCCTAAATATATCACCAGAACCCCTTAAACTGGAGGTGATATAAGTGTTTATTGGTATCTTTGTGGCACATTTATCTGTGCTCAATATTTAAAACATCCTCTTTTTCTTTCATATTATTTATACAGAGAATGGCAATGCTGTTCTGAACATGTAATAATTTAATTTATAAAAATAAATAACCGTTCATGAACAACATGTTCTTTTTCAGTCCGTTTCTTTGCATCATTGATATTTTTTTCTTTGTTTTAGGCGTTACTGAAGATGAGGTGATCACGTGGTTACAGGAACGTCTAGACTTAGCTAAACATCTCTCTGGTAAAAAGGGCGCTGATAATATGGACTTGGCAAGAGCTATGACGTACCGCATTGAGACGGGCGTACGGGTTCAAGTCTTCCATGGATGGGGATTAGAAGGTACATTTATGTTATTTGGTCAGATACATGTAGATAATAACGGTTAGCGTCACACATTGTTGTTGGCTCAACCATTGCAATTCATATCAGATGACCGGGCGCGCCCCATCAAACATGCTCTTTCATCTGGTGCACTGACTATTGCAAATATAGTTTCAAACTTTTTGAAAAATATTTGCTTGATGAGAAAATGTGTTTTGTTTTTAGAATGTTTAACATTTTATTCAATCATTTATTTACAGATAATAGTTTATACCAGTACATAGGGAACGTGTCGGCTGGTAATAAAACAATGACTAAAGAACCTACTAAAGAAGGCTGGGGAAGATTAGAAATGTACTTATCAAACTCCTTCGATTTTGAAAGTATGCAAGCGGCCCCAAAGTTTGGTGATCCACCAAAGGTACGTCGTATAAGGTTAAGTCTTTTCTTGAATTTGCAAATGCCGAACTACTTACTAAGTTGTAACATCTTATATTGATACAAAATATCCCTTATTTTTCATTTTAATAGAATTGATCAACATTCATTATTTCCATATGAATATAAAGATTTTTTTAAATTATTTTCTTGGGAGTATCATTTTATTATCATGAATTTACAAACTGCTCAGTCTACACCGAATGGTTAAACATTTTGTTAATTGCAAAATTTGACTTGTAAATATATGAATGTAATTAACATATTTTGCATGCGTGTATTAAAAATTCTATAGTGGCCGACTTAGTGAATATATACAGTTACACCGTAACCATGTTATCGTCCAATCAAAAAATATCAATTCATGTCCAAATCATAACCCGAAAGCAAAGCAGAAACTTTTAAACTGACAAGTGAGACCAAGAAATAAAGTAAGATAATTTATTATTAATTCTTAGTTTATGCTGAAAAATGTACCAGAATCACATCTTTTATTGTGTATATTACAATCTAAGTTTCGTCAGTCACTTTGAAATATTTTGAAGGCTCCTTTAATGATGTTAACTACAATACTGTTTCAATCTTCTTATAGAGACTGCGACCTTTCTACGATGAACATACAGTTCTTGTACTTCAAATATATGGATTTGAATGTCAATACAAACCAAGAGCTGATCACAAATTACCCGGAACCGTTCACACTTTAACCGGAAGTAGACTGGTTGTCGGAGATGAAGAAGTTGTAGGATGGACATTGGTCCCTTTGTTCAAAGGGTAAAACCAAATCTTTAAACTGTGTGATATGTTTCTTTTTAAATTTTGAACAATTGTAATATTGTATGTTTGTTTTATTGTTCATATTTTGTAATGTATGTGCCATTGTAAATTGTCAATTATATAGGCAATAGACCCCTTTCACATTCAAATGCGCATGCCCTGTATCTACTGACGACAGCCAAATTTCTAGACTAAGTCTCGCGCGAATTTACAAAACCTCGCGGGATTTTGTTCCAGGGGGCAAGTGCGCGAGTGAGACAATGGCATAAAATGGGCTGCCAGGCAAACATTAAAAAAATGTCCTTCCTCGCAAAACGGCTCAGATTAGATCGGTCTGTATTTTCAAGAACTATTTTCGACCACATGATTCACACAAAAACAATAACAATAATGGCGGCGCCCATGTGTTTTGGCGAAAACAAGATGGGTTGGGACTAGGCCTAGCTAGTAATCGCGATTAGAACTACGTTACAGACCTGTCCAAAGTTTAACACTGAGCTAACGAAGTTGATTCGACGCTAGAAAGAAAAAGCTGTTGAGATAAGCATAGCAGCTGCCCAAAATTCTCGAGATATCTACAGCTGATATACAGATATATGTAAGAAACCACAGGAATTAGCCAGATTTGGGACCAATATTCGGTAACTTAGTGTTAAATTTTCGACAGGACTGTATTTTATACACACACGAACGTTAACCGAACTAAAGTTCTTTATGATAATTCATGATTGTCACATAACACTACCGCTAAATCTTGTAAGTGGAATAATTTTGGTTAGGTCATACCGCATAATGAATGATTTAGGCAAATATTTTTCTGATTTAGGTAGATCTAGTAAAAATAAGATTTTTGTATTTTAAAGTTGAATTGATATTTGGAATCTTCCTTCCTTTTAAACAAAACTTATTTTTCACTCCAAATCAGCAACATTTAGGTTAAAATTTTTATTTCTTCAGAGTATTACATCAGTTCACCAAAACTCCATGTGTACACAGAGTTAGGGCTGGGTACATGTAATGGTACTTTGTTTCATTATATTGCAAAAAAAAAAAAAAAAAAAAAAAAAAACCTGATGGACCATACAAATTAATATTTAAAATAAGCACATTTTCCACCAAAAAAAATAATAATGAAAAATAAATAAAATTAAAATAGTGGGCTAAATCCAAATGACTGCCTGGTCATGTATCAAAGGATCACCTTCAACCTGCCAACAGTGGTTAGAACATGAACCTATACAGACACTGGGACAGTGCTGAGCTATCAGCTGAAATTTCCAAAACTGCAACAGCCTTCTTTATTTTCAATTTATCCATCTGCATATATACTATATATTGGTGCAAAGAGGAGTCTAGATTTGCATCCTCTGTCAAGTATTGTATTTTAATTATTTATGACTGAATAAAGCCATCTTACCAGTTGTATGGAGATAACCAAACCATCTTACCAGTTGTATGGAGATAACCAAACCATCTTACCAGTTGTATGGAGATAACCAATCTATTATAAAGAATAAGCCTATATGACACAAAGACAAAGTGGTAATCAGTTTGAATATAAAATAACAGTATACACCACACCAATCAGTCTTCCTTGGTCACCCATTTCTGAATGAGGCATTATCATTGGCAGAAAATTGAATGCAAATTTGGTTTTATGTTTTTCAATGCAGCTTAACTGTTCAAAGTGTATGTACAGCAAAATAGCAAGAACCAAGCTGAAAATCAAGAAGATTGCTTCCAAAATCAACAAATTTATAATCAGTCAAATCACTGAAACTACTAAATCCCAACTGAATTTAAATGGACATGATTGTCATTTAATTTTAATTTAAGTGGGAATTCTTTAAAAGTATAGTGTTGGATTTACATATTTGATTCCAGTTTTACAATCATTTCTCAACTTATAAGATTTTCCTTAATTGAAATCTGACAACTTTTGACAATAATTTTATACAAATAAAGTTTCAACCATGAAGAGTTGGTATTTACAATCCACTGGTAAATAGATACATTACTGACTTGCCAATATAAGCTTACATAAATACTAAGAAGCATATATGGAGCCTGACTGCCAGTACATGTATGGAATAATCTTTGTAAGGGCAGTGCAAGCATGCATACATCTTGGATGCAGTACAGCTTTGACAGACCAGTATGTTTACTGTTTAGCTTTGACAGGCCAGTATGTATACAGTATAGCTTTGACGGGCTAGTATGTTTACAGTATAGCTTTGACCAGCCATTATGTATACAGTACAGCCTTGACGGGTCAGTATGTTTACAGTTTAGCTTTGACGGGCCAGTATGTATACAGTATAGCTTTGACGGGTCAGTATGTTTACAGTTTAGCTTTGACGGGCTAGTATGTATACAGTATAACTTTGACGAGCCAGTATGTATACAGTATAGCTTTGACAGGCCAGTTTTTAAGACAGTATAGCCTTGACAGGTCAGTATGTTTACAGTTTAGCTTTGACCAGCCAGTATGTATACGGTACAGCTTTGACGGGTCAGTAGCTACACAGTATAGCTTTGACGGGTCAGTATGTACACAGTACAGCTATGGCTGGCCAGTGCAATTGTGCATTAATCTTGACTGGCCAGTGTAAAACTCAGTAGATTTTAACAAAGAAGGGTAAGCATGTTTTTTCATTGGTATGTCAGTATAATATTATATTATATAGATACTGTCAGGCTATAGCTAGCGCAAGATTTAGTAAATCTTGGTTGGGCAGTGGAGTATGATAAACATATATCTTAGCAGCTAGAATAAGGCTACATGGATACTGCTAGGCCAGAATAAACTGGTTTGGTGGTAGCAGATATGTATGGTATAGCTTTTGACAGGCTAACATTGGTCCACATAATAACATGTTAAGACACAAGTTATAAAAATCAAAACAATGGATATAATGAAATAAAAATTATTAAATGATGTTTTAGTTTTGAAGGCACCTGTAACAAGTACTGTTCAGACAGTGGACTCCTTCACTGAAAGCTTCAGTGTTGAATCTGAGATTTTTTCAGAATGGGTCATTTTCAAAACTTTTGTCTAAAACATCATGATATTAATATTTTGCATTAATGTTCTATCAATGTGCCTTATAGAATAAACACCGCCCTTCTTATGTTCTGTGATTCATTATTTAACAATGGATCAAATAATTTCTTTCTGTTCTACCAAATGACCACTTGTCGATACCGAGGGAAAGGAAAAGACAGTCTCACCCCGTCGTGGTTAGTCTGTTACTGTCCCGTCACAACTAAACCAATATCGGGGGAGGGGTATCCTAACCTGTCACTTATCTGGAATGGAATTAAATGAGTAATATAAGTTTTAATGGCTACCGCTTTTACAGGTGAACATAATCGTTCTTCTCACTTTGGATTTACGTCGATGGATGGTCAAATCGGCGACACATTTATGTTTAAACCAGTGAACATCAAACGTCCATGCTGTTTACTATGTAAAGCGAAAGTAGACTTGCCCCCTGAGCTGATAAAAGAGTTCCGATTTTAGGGGAGATAACCGCGTTTGGCAAAATTTAGCGCGTGCGCATTGGAATGTGAAAGGGGTCTATTAACACTGACCTTTCTCTTGACCTTTAATTTAAATATTTATAATAGACCAGTACATTAATATATATGGAACACACGGTTTATTTAGTCAACATCATGGGATACATACAAGTACTGTTAATCCAACGCTAGCCATGTATTGAATGCATTGTATGAATATTCTCGATGGTCAGGCGTAGAGGTCAATACTGTTCGTCTATAGCTTTACTGCATTAATCTCGAAACGTTTTTGAATATTGGTATGCAAAAAGAATTTAAGTGATTTTTGCAGCCAATCGTGTGACTAAAGCAAATTATAATTACATGAACATATAATTACATATTATGCCAGTCTTAATTTTACAGCACTAGACGGCCGTTTCGGAATACAATTCCTCATCAGTGGTGCTTGGGCCAAAAATTATGAAACCAAAATTTTTAACCCATATGCTGTAATAAAATCCAAAGGACTAAAATATATTTTACTAAAATCAGCTACTTTGCATTAGGGAGTATACCTTAGTTTTTTAGGAATTTCGAATTGTAACTAACCGAAAATTATCAATTATCAACATATTAGTATTCAGAACTTCAGATTTGATGTTTTATAAAACTACCATTTTTATTTTTGACAATTCAGAGAGTCGGTACTACAAGGTGTACACGAGTTACCTATTTTTAATGGACTACCATATGATGGTATAATGAGGGGAGCTATATCTACGGACCTAGAGACACTGTATAAAACCTACAAATGGCCAAGAAACTTCAGATCGGTGTGTACATTTTATTGTTAGTGATACTATCATTAGGTATATTATGTAATTAAAAATTATAATTACATATTAAACCAGTTTAAATTTTACAGCACTAGACGGCCGTTTCGGAATACAACTTTTCATCGGTAGTGCTTGGACAAGAATTATAAAACCAAAGTTGATTCAAGATGTTGTAAAGATACCCAAAGAACCAAAATATATTTTACCAAAGTATATTTAATCCAAAGTAATTACAAAAATAATTTTTAACGTCAAGGCGGCTATACAAAAGATGCAAATTGTCTTTGGGATATATAATAGAGTGTAGTTCGTTTAAAATTTGTACAGGAAATGAAAGTTTTTTCGCAGTCTGACATCAGAGAAGAGACTTTGTCGTGACGTCAAATGATAAATTGTTTAATGGTGCTATTTAACGCAGTTTCCAATCATATTGATTCTTCTTGTACCCGGAAATCTTAAATTCACACTGATCACCGAACGAGATTTATAGATCATTTTATTAGGTAGATAAAGTACAACAATGTACATTGTTAATAGAAAACAAAGGTTAGCCACTTGCATACATCTGATAAAAGTAAAGAAACTCCTCCGTGTTGTTTTATAGATAAATTTTTCCACTGTCAAACAGTATTAGGGTTTAACTTATACTTCTCGATTTGGCTCAGGAATTTTGTCCTTGGCTTGGTTTATAAAGTCAGTGCGTTGCACACATTGATTGCTGAAAACTTAACACACTATCAATCGTCTATTGCAGTTTGAACCCAACATTTTTTATGAATTCATTTGTTTTGTAAACACAAAAGTAAAAATTTTTTAGTCATCCTCGATTATTTTATTTCATAATCTTCAATTTATTTTCAGGTTACAGCAAGTATTACTGTTGGAGTTTGGGATGCTCACTATGACTGGGTGGACGTACCAGAGAAAAAGGTTATATACTTATATAGAACTCAGTTAAATAAACTGCTGTACATTTTTTATGAGTTTGTACTGTAAATTCTTTAATTTTCGTGTAGTCCAATTTTCGCGGTTCTTAAAGAAAATACCATTTTGTAGGGTGGTAAATTCTAGTTATGATAACCATATATGATAAATTTACAATAATTAAAATTTTGATGACATATAAACCTGGATGTCAACGGAAACAACGAAAATGGACAAAAACACGAAAATTAATTGTTTTTGGTATTTTCTAAAATAATTTATAAGACAATCTGGTGCTAATTAAATATAATTATTAACCTCTGTGTATTGATTTGATTTTTGCTTATAATATAAATCAATAACCTGATTAAAAATACTTTAAAACTCTTGACCTGTCATAATCATCATATAACAATATTAAAATAGCGTGTAGAATAACAAATAGTTTTAATTAACTTATTGATAATCTTTTTGGTTGATTGCCATACTCAATTAAGGTGTCTTTTGTTTTAATCGGATTTATTTAATTACTGTGCATGTATATACTAATTCACATGTTTGCGTGGTATAAACTGTAAATTGTGTATTTAGCAATTTGATTTTGTATTAACTAGATGTTAACATATGGATTTTTAGTCATTGCAGTGAATAGTGAGTTGTAATACAATGTGTGTTTCTGATATGGCAAACGGTAGCGCCAAAAACATACGGTATAAATTGAGTGCACATTAATAGTCGATTGTTATGGGATGTAGTGTGTCTTCCAATGTTACAAAGAAGCCTATCAGAAAACAAAATAAAATAAAGGAATCATGTTATCCTGTACCACTAAATAAGGGAAAAAAGAAGAAGGGTGACGAGGTAAGACAATAAAGGATGAAACGACTTAAAACGAAGAAATAGCAGATGTAAGCAAATGAAATTTATTTTAAAACATTTAAAGTCACCTAAAACACGCCATAACAAAAGGTATGAATTATTGCTATACCTTTTTTTAAATTTTGCAACAATTAGACGATTGTGTCTGTATAACATTTCTCAACAGTAGTACTAGAACCAAAATGTTTCAAATCCAAATATTTAAAGAAGTTTAATAAGAAATATAGATGAACCAAAATGTGTTTACCAAATCCGGCTAAGGCAATACTAAGGGATATACGAGGGCCGTTCAAAAAGTCTTGTCCTTCATAATAAAAACACAAATTAAGACATTTTATTTATGATAATTTATTTTCATTCCTTCAAAATAATCACTTTTAACGGCTACACACTTTTTAAGACGCTGGATCCATTTTCTAAATACATTTGCATATTCTTTTTTGGATATACCATTGAGAAACTGATGAATTGCTGAACCTAGCGATGAACGAGATCTGTATCGTCGACCAGAAAGGTGTTTCTTAAGTTTAGGAAAGAGATGAAAGTCACATGGTGAAAGATCAGGTGAATAAGGTGGATGAGGTAAAACAACAACATGTTCCTTGTACAAAAATTCAGTCACCAACTTAAATTTGTGAGCAGGAGCATTGTCATGGAGTAACCGAATTCCACGAATTCCTGACTTTGGTCTTTTCTTTTGGTCTTGTCAAAAAATCAGACGTTGCTGTTATATATAATTAACTATTGCTTTATTATATCGTTTGACACGGTTTTCAATGAAATTGTTTGTTTTTAACCCGGAATTCACGAACTCACGCCGTAACATAATGGGGTTTTATCGATGTTTTTGTTTGGTACATATAGAAATATAGAATAAGAAAAACGGTTGATCAGCGGATCAGGCTTGTGCATCTAATAAGAAGCAACTTACATGTAACTGGCAACAGTAAGGAAACTTCTTTATTTTCTAGTTTTTTTACATGGTAAAAACTGTTTTGCATTTCAGTTCCGTTAGTACTTTCAGAATTAATTTGTGGCCGTCTGTCGACGTGTCAAATCATTAAAAATAACAAGTAAAATTGAGAACAATTTAAAAATAACAATTTCTTTCATGTTAATCTATATTATATGTTACTTTATCCAGGTGTACACAAATTTACTTAGTGCAGTTGGCAGCGTTGATAAATATATACAGGCACGAAACCCAGTAAAACCAGGGAAGAAAATGGCAGATTTTATCTTGGACAACCTAGAATATAAATTGAAGAAGCAGGGATCGAGTGCCCCAATGTTTGCCAAAGAGAGAGAATTTTTTATGAAATTGATGAATGATATTTGGAAGAAAACTCCCAAACATCCCGTTACCGCCACAATGTTAGCTGAGGACAGGTAATACTTCAGCCATAATCGTCAACAGTTTTTTTTATTTTTTTATACTTAAGAGTTGCTAACTAGAAATGAGATACTTATCCTTCTGGAGCATTCAAACTCATTTCTATTCTCCCTTTTACCATATATGTTATTCAAACTTTGTATTCGTCACAAACAGTGACAGAAAGTATAGCAACTGCTCTACTGAGTCCATTTATCTGACATGTAGGTTGTACTGTATAAAAGATATGTTTTTGCATATTGTTTAAATCTGTTACAAAAGAATTTTGTTAGTTATCATTTAAAAAGGTCAAATATATAAAAGAAATAAACAAAAGGTCAAATTTTGATTTTACGAATTTTTGCCTGTTGAACATTGGTTTTATATTTTATGGACGGTACATAGTTTATATAATTTGTAAATGTTGTAATAAACTGCAAAAAAGTGATTATATATATATTATTTATGTACATTGTAGAGAAAAAGCGGGTACGCCGTTATATTCCGTTGACTTTCAACCCTGGGTTCAACATGATCCACTGGCTAGAGCCAACGATCCTCCGGCGACAACTTTAAAAGACGCACTAAATCTGTATATTGATCAAGTAAGATGGATTCCAGACAGTTGTACGCTAATAAAAGTAAGTCAATCGGGTTATAATAACTTTGAACTGTGAACTCACTTTCGTGTGTCCAAATTTTCGTCGTTTTGTGGGCACCCTGCCCCCAAATTTACATCTTAACAAAATAGTATACCATCGTACCTAAAGTAATAACCACCTGTCTATCATTTATATAATTTTGATGTCTCTGTGTCCAGGATTGCCCTTGATATATTTGACGCCCCGTATTTCCATGTTCCTTTTACACAGTTTTGATTACACACATGGCGGTGTAGCTTACTAAACAGGAGGTGCTTATCCTTCCTAAACACCCGACCTCACTTGCCTGATGGATGTTCATGTGTCTAACCTGACTTGTCAGTTCCAACTTTTTACTTTGCTTCTGGATTTTGATTCGGGCATGGATAAGAATGTTTGTTTTTCGATTATCAAACCATGAAAGAGTAGGTCTTGCGCTACGAAGATAAATGGTCTTTGTTTCATAATTTTGGTCCAAGCACTACGGATGAATTGTATTTCGAAACGGTCGTCTAGTGCTGTAAAATTAAAACTGGTATAATATGTAATTTAAACCCCCGAGTCGGTATTTCTACTGGTGGCTTTTGTCCCGAGTATATCACAAACTCGGTGGGCAATTATTGTGTATTTTCGTCGGAAATATAATATTGTTCAAATTTGCTGCTAGTTAAAATTTGAAGTTCCTCAAAAACTAAGGTAAACTCCTCATTTCAATATCTTTAAAACAATTTTGGTTTCATAATTTTGGTCCAAACACTACGGATGAGGAAATGTTTTTACGAAACGGCAGTCTGGAAAACTGGTATAATATGTAATTTACAGTATACTCGCTAAAGTATTTCCATAGCAAAATTGGTGACAAATATTTTTATCCTTTCGGTATATTTTCAACATTTTGAATTTATTTGGTCAAAGCTCTAACTTAAAGGCATTGTATTCAAGTCTAGTGCTGTAAAATCAAAACTGGTTTAATATGTAATATAAATGATGATATATTTAGATGGTTGTTATATGTCATTTAAAATCTTCATTTAAGATCAATAGCGCATTTATATCTATATGAATGCAGAACTTATATGAAACTATCGCTCTAATATGACATGTCACTGTATCATCGACTTTGTCCATGTACATTTTCGATAGCTACAAATCGGGTTTCATTATTCAAACAAAGCAGTTATCAAAGATGTTACTTCCAGTATATGATTAGTGTAAGGATACATTTACAACTAGTTATTTCCATTGCATAAACGAAACATACACTTGTGTTTCTTAAACATAAATGCGCTTGCCCATAATAAATATTTGAATTAAAGATCGAGCAGACAGGTCATTATAGATGTCTTCGTATAGGCAAAGAACATTGACCGTCCGTTTGACCTTTAATTAAGAATTTCATAAAGAAGGATCCAGCCAATACATGTTGGTGGTTTTGTCATTCGCAGTTAGTTATAATGTACACAGAAGGCTTAGTGTTCTCATTTTGTTGACAAAATAACCACGTGGGTCCCTATACCTAATACACTCTTCCATGATAAATATTTGAATTAAAGGCCAAGCGGACAGGTCACTGAACGTTGTTTGCCTATATTATAAACTCCGTCATATTTCTGTGTTTATAAATATAGAAGAGCGTATATAACTTTATTAGGGATCATATATACAGGTAAAAGTGGTTCTGATAAACAAACGGATCCAGGCGTGAATATACGCATATGATAACAAGGTATTAATACCTACTTTGTGTACAATGAATTTGTCCATGTTTTGTTTGCAGGTCACTGGTATAATTGGGATGTTTACAAACACAAAGGTTTTCCTCGCTCTACCTCAACTTGATGAATCGGGGAGAAGTCCAAAATTTGATTTCAGGATAGTGTTTAAACAAGAAAAGCAGAGGCGGGAGAAAAGTGTATTGGCTTATATACGTGTTTATACACAGGACAATGTAACAAAGACGGTTTATGTTGTAGGAAGTGTGTTTATACCATTATTTGACGAAGTAAGTCGCATTCAGAATTCTCTATAAAAGTGTGTGTATTTTACTGGATTAGTGTTAGCGATTCTTCGACTAATTTATGCCTTTTATGTATTGCGAAAGCCGTTTATTACGCGGTTGTATTCGGATACTGTAAATCAAGAAATTAATGTATAACTATATTCAAAAGTAACCCTACAATCGTTTTTTAATGTATTAAGCTGATGAGTTTTGGAATGTAACCGAAGTGTCCGTAGAAAACCATTGGTCAATGATTAGAGAACTGAAAATTTTATGAGGGATTTGTAGGTGAGAAGCACTGTGATCCATAAGTGGTCTCCTTAGACTACTCAGCCGAGTCTCAATAATAGAGAAGATTTAAAACATTTGTCCATTTGTTCTGTCCTGTTATACACATTTTGTCTGCAATCATAATCAAATGCAATAACCGCGTCCCAAATTTCCTTATCTCTGGTTTTAATGTATATGTGCAGTACAAAACGGCACAATTAAGCACAAGATCAATCTGCATCAAGCTTCAAAATAAAATTGTAGAAAACAAAAGTTTACTTCAAAGTAGATAAGGACCGTCCAAATCACATCATAATCATAAAAAACAAAGTAATAGCTTGTGTTAACCCTCTTGCTGCCAAATTAAATTTCAGAGCAACGTTGGCAGTGCCAATAAAGTTCACAATGCGAAATGTTATGACGTCAGACGCGTTTGTAGTCATATGACGTCATTAGTTAAATGTAGATTATGATCTCATTTGTCAACATTTTGCATTTTTATAATTTTACAAAAAAGATTATAAGTTTATTTTCGTCTTTTATCTTAGAGTTGTCGATTTCGTTGAAAGGAAACATATGTCCGTGTGGCAGCAAGATGGTTAAAACTGGCCAATTTAGTTAGAGTTAACTTTCCATTATGGACGAGTGCTCCGGAATGGTAAGCAGTTCCAGTTATTTTAGGATGATTTTAGCGAATTTGCTTAATGAGTTGTGAAGAAAATGTTGATTGCAACAATTCAAACAAATGTGAATATAGATACAACATAGGGATTGCTCAAACAAATTATTCTTATTTGCAGAATGGAATGCTGAGAGTGGGAGGGCACCAAATGCCACTGAAAACTGGTATACCAGAGCGTAGACCACGATATACTCATAATGAATTGGCTAAATACCCGCGTGTTCCAGGTTGCTCCATATTAATACGCTTACTCCCACATTCTTCGGTAAGTCGTCCAGATTCTTAGCTCAGTCTTTCACATTCCTCGGCAAGTCACACTCATTCCTCGATAGGTCTCAAAACATTCCTACGTCAGTCTCAGATTCCTAGGAAATGTTTTCTTTTTCCTCAGCAAGTCTCCACCATTCCTCAGGAAGCCTCGCTCATTCCTCGATAGGTCTCGAACATTTCTTGGTACGTTCACAAATTCCTTGGATCCTCTCCCACATTCCTTGATAAGTATCCAACATTCCAACATTTCGAAGCAAGTCTAACTCATTCCTCGATAGGTCTCTCACATTCTTTGATAAGTATCTCGCATCGCCAAAAAGTCTCTGATTTTCTTGAGAAGTTTCCCCACATTCCTCAGTTAAATTTTCAAAATCCCAAGGTACTATTATTAAATAAAATTTTATATAATTTTCACGAGGGTTATATGGTAAATTAGAATGAAAAGTTTATTTTTGAGTAAAATAACGATAGACGTTCTGAATATTATGAACACTGAAATAAAACATGTTGTTCATCTTCAATTTTTTTTAAGCATTTTGAATTTCATATTCCATCCGAGTGATCTGTATTGTCGTATCTTCAAATTTCTATATCTATATTTCATCATATTTGCTTCCTATATTATAAACGTTTTATGTTTTGCGGTATCGGTCATTGCCGTATACATGTAAACGTACATATTTGTCATCATTGTTTATATGATTGAGATAAATGAGAATAGATATAGTCCGTCAGCGATATTGTGGCAGAGTTTTTATAAAAAAGGGCGAGTTTATTATACACAAATAGGTATTAATATCATGTTTATCGTAAACGTATACTAGTATTCACACATGCATGCGTTCATTTGTGAACCCCACCTTGATATATCCCTATCTCGGGCTGTCTTCATTATATAGACCCATCCATGTTTATAAACACTCTACCACAATATCGCTGACGGACTATATCTTAAGACAGTAGACTAATTCGCTGTCATGAACATGTCTATTGCTATATATTCAGAATTATATAGACACGCTTGATTATTGTACAGGACACTACTTTGTAGCCATTGTCATATACAAGCACATTGTACATGTTTTAACTACAACTATTTATCTTGCTTTTTATATAATTAATCATTAAGAACAAAAATCTGAAAGATTGACTAACTCGTTGTCTTGGAGATATATTATGTCTTTTTACATACAGGAATATGTAGACCCGCCAGATTATAGTACAGGCTACTACTACTCTGATAGCTGTAAGCCTAATGTATCAGAGAGCAACATATTCCTCAGTTACGACACAAATAGTCCGGACTTTCCTCTCACTGTTAGAGAAGCTGTAAATCTACATAAAGGTGTGCCACTAAAACGGAAGAAACAAATAAAGAAAACAGAAGAAGAGTTGGAACAAATAGAACAGGAAGAGAGAGAAAGACTAGAAAGATTGGCAGCAGAAAGGGAAGCACAGGGATTACCCGAAGGTATGTCAAGTAAAAAACAAACTACCCGGTCTCACTTCCTTGGTAGATGTTCAATTGTTTAACTTTATTTGCTTGCAATGTTTGTTTTTGCTTTGCGTTCGCGACTGTAGTTTAAAAAAGGACCAGTGTGTTTGTGTTTTCTTTTAAACTATTCATTTGTATGCAGAGGTAAAATCTGAAACATGCATCCAATGGACATGGATTGTATTTGATACGGTTTTGATGAAACAATGTGTTATAATTACATAAAGGTAAGGTTAAAATCTTATTACCGATATATTAAATTCAGCAATATTACGACTGTCAATGAATTTATACGTGTAAAAACAAATAACAAAATATAAAATAAATACAAAGATAGAGATACATTTAGAAAGTTTTGTTATAGATTCCGTTCCGTTCCGTATGCGGTTTGTCGCAAGTAAAACCACGGAAATTTGGAAACACACCGTCACTATTCTTTCCAAAGCAATAAAACATAGTTACGTGATCGATTAAAATTAAAATCCAAAGAGTGGTTTGATTTGCTAACAATTCTGTCTGCCAATCTCTTAAGCACCTACAATGTCATGTTTTTCTAAAATTCAACTTAAGCAGACGTGGGACCAATCACCATCGGTGGATCTCGGATATTCATAATCAGGGAAGCGCGGATCAATCAACATCAGTAGATGTCGAACCAATAAACATTAGTGGATCGCGGTCTAATGAACGTCAGCAGATCTCGCAAAAAACAACATCAGTAAATCTTGGACCAATCCACATCATCGGACCGTGGACCAATCAACAAAAGTGTGTCACGGACCAATCAAAACCAACAGACCAAGGACCAATCAATGACAGTGGATCTTTGTCAAATCAAAGTCAGCAGACCGCGGACCAATCATCATCCGTGGATCTCGGTCTAAACAACATTAGACAATGGTTAAGTGTAAATTAAGGTTATCTTTATTCATTTTTCGTTGAGTGTGTTGTCAATTATTTAGTTTTATAAACAAACAGATAATTATATATATTTGTTTTGCAGAGGAAGAAAAAGAGGAAGAGGAGGAAGAAGTGGAATTTAAGATATTTGACCCATATGCGGATGAGGAGGATGATACACAGGAATTACATGACTACATAGATAACGAGTTAGATGAACACACTCTGGGGTCCAAAATACGATGTCTTCCCCTGATACAGTGTCTTAAATACAGGGTCAACAAAGGCATGAAAATAAAGATACATCAAGCGTTCGCACTTCAAGAGGCATGGAATCAAGCAGGTAATCTAAAACGTTTGCTGTCTAAGTATCCAAGTTATCCGTCCCATAGTTCGGTGTTCCTTGCATTCTCAATTTCGATAACACTCATGATGGATGAAATCAGCTAAACAGGAGGCGAACGCTTACTCTTTTTGAGCAACCGGTCTAACATACTTTGTAGAAGTTTCACTTAATTTGTCAGTTTTTGGTCTTAGATTATGGTGATTTGAAATGAGTTGGTGTGATTGGTTTTGATTATATGTATGCTGTGTCAAAGAGAAAAAAAAACATATTTTTACTTTTAAAATTTTTAGATGTGTGAAATAAAACAGAAGCATAGAAAATTAAAAAAATAAATAAATAATAGAATATAAATTAAATATTAAGTCGAAGTTCGATTGCCGAATGGCCGTGGCAAAGAAGCTACCGAGAGATAGATATAACAGCTGCAGATAGCTTACTGTTCGTTGAGATGACCTGCTGATTCTGTACTAATTCGTCAGCTATCGCTATGAAATTATAATGTATTGAAAAAGATTATCATTTTCAATTACAGAGGCAATATGGTTGCAGTGTTTTGTACAGTTTTCTAACGGAGAGAAAACTTTTGGAGCAGTAGCCTCCCCTGAAGGATTTGGAGAAGTGCCGAACTTTTATACCATTGACCATGACTGGACAAGCTACATGCCTTATCCTATCTGGAAAGGTGACCCTGAGGTATAGTAACTGTAAAAACAAAATAGAATGAGATTCATTGAGAGATATTTATTGTACCAATATAAAGATGCGTTGGTTAATAGAAATTACCCTTACGTAGCACCCGGCCTCACTTCCTTGGTGGAGGTCCACGTGTTAAACTAAATTTGCCAGTTTTCGAAGTTTTTTGTTTTGTTTTTGGGATGGTGATTTAAACATAGACTGGCATACGAGGATTGTTTAATATGTAATGTATATTGTAGGACATCGTGATAACGCTTGTACGATTTAGTTGATGGTAATACAATGTACATTCAATACCTCTCAAACAAAATAAACACGTGTCTTCAAAGCCACATGGTTTTGAAATAATAGTTATTTCAATAGAACTAGTCGTTGACCAATGTTGTAAAAATAATTGGGAAACGGGTTGAGAATATTGGAGAAATTAGATCTTATATAACAAAAAGTTCGGTCATTCGGTAATTCATTTTTATCGGAATTGGAGGCAGGTTATGGGTCTGATTAAGTATCATATGAGACAGTTCGTAGATAGAGAACAAAATTTCTGAGTGACATAGAGTCCATAAAAAACCGCAGAAAAATCTGGTCGACATGCGACTGTAACAGAAAAAGTCGGGGAAATAATTGCAAGTTAAAGGAGATACACGATTCTTGATATTGTCAAAGTTGTTGGTAAATCGTTATCGCGGGTACATTTCATTTTGAACTATATTTTGAAATACGAAAGTTGAATGGATCCCGCATATATTGACAGATGACCAAAATCAGGTATAAGTGCAAGCCGCTAAGCAATTGCTCAAAATGTTTCCAAAATTTAATCAAAGACAATTTGCAAGTATGTTACTGGTGATGAAGCATGGAAAGCTACCAATACATGTGTGTCAATAATTTCCAAAATTTGCTGTCGCAGACACAATGACACTGACACAATTTATGTAATAAGAAATTATTTTATTTATTTCAGATTATAAAACCATATTATGATCCTAATTCCTGCCTGATTATAAAAATACTAGGATTTCCTGTTGTATATTGGGCAACAGAGGGCCATACCGACCCCGGAAAGGTTACATCTAGGAAAGGAAAACCAGTTGCATTAACAGAAAAAGAAATAGTTGCTTGGACCGTTGTTCCTATATTTAACGGGCACGTGTTTATTTATTTCATTTTTACCATTGAGCAATCATATTCTTTATTTGCATTCAACTTCATTAGGTCTATCCTAATATAAATTATATATTTTACGTCATTTTCATGTCAAATGTTGTGTCTAACCTCCAACACAGAAGAGTTGCAGCGATGATTT
This sequence comes from Anadara kagoshimensis, assembly GCA_021292105.1. Taxonomy (NCBI): domain Eukaryota; kingdom Metazoa; phylum Mollusca; class Bivalvia; order Arcoida; family Arcidae; genus Anadara; species Anadara kagoshimensis. Next base: position 12,346,628 of record CM037874.1, on the reverse strand, counting down.
TCGGCTATTTTCAAATAGCAAAATATATATCTTTATGGAATATTTTTTAATTTTTTTAAATTTTATTATTAATATTGTACTTATAACTATCGATTTTGGTCATAATCCCCTAGACTTCAGTATCCCTTTAACCTTTTATAAAGTTCACACCAATACTACATTTGTTCTGAATTTTATTCAACCTGTCACCAGTCAACCAAAAAAGTGGTTTTAAAATAAAAAAAATTATATCAAATAAAAATTAACCAGCCAATTGCGTTTTATTCGATTACCTCGTAAACATTTTCAATAATACAATTTTGTCATAATTTCTGTAGACAATTGTTTGTAGGAAGTATAAAAAGACACTAATACAGGTTAGATTAGCGTATGTACAACCTTCAGTCTTAGTTTCCACCTCTTTTCTTGAACAATGACTGACAAGTGTTGGAGGCAATCAATAAGGGGTCACTTTAAACCTCATCGTAGGCGGGTGGCTCTTTCTATCTATCAATCGTGCTCACTCACACAATGTTCCTTAACTCGCATGTTTGAAGTAGATATATATATAGTGTATCTTTTCTTTGTGGTATGATATACAATTTTTATACAAATGATAAAGTACTTGTAATATATATATATAATATTATATATATATATATATATATATATATATATAAGTACAAGTATATATATATTATTTTTGCATGGATGGCAAGTACAGTACAAACCTGTCGAAAGTTTAACACTGATTCAACAAACAAATTATAAGCTCGGTTGCCAAGTACTAGTAGTGGCCAAAGAACATCTTTTCACCGAATTTCTTTCTATCGTTACACTTTTAAAAAGTTTTAACAATTTTTTTTATTTATTTTAGAAATGCAGTGTTAAGTGGAACCCATTACTTACCGTTATTTAAAGGTAAACCATCAGAACAGTTGATATTAGAACTACGGAAGAGACCAGTTAGAGAGGTGTTTGACGATATGAATTGGAAAAACCTACCAAGATATGTAAGTTCGCTGTGATACGTATATGTATACATAACAGGTGTGAAGTAAAACATTAGACAAATCTGCAAACTGAAAATGTCAATGCAGAGGTGTATTACCAGTGACCATCTTAGAGGTAATTTAGTCTTAAGAAATGTGTTCGGTTGATCAGGGCCGTAGCTGATTTTCATAATTGTCAGTTTTCTGATTAGTCAATCACTTGCGGTAGCTCAATTAGTAGAGTGCTGGCTCCTTAGGTTTGAACCCAAACATGGCCCAAGATTTGAAAATTGGTAGTGACTGTTCTTTCGCCAAGCACTCGACATTACGAAATGGATTTACGGTTATTTCGGATGGGGACTTAAAATAAACAAGGTTCCGTGTCACGGTAAGCGTGGCATGATGAAGAACCCTGTTGTATAATGCCATCTGCGCAATGCACAGGCAAAAAATTCGCCTTCGCTTATAGCTGGTGATGTCTCGATATAAGTGGATTTTCTTGACTGGAGCGTTTAAACACCATTACTCGACTCTGATTAATCAACGTTTTTGTCTAAAATCGTCTTATTTGACTTTTGATATATCGTGCCATACTTCATTTCCTTCTGTTCCGTATACAAATAAGTTGTACAAAACACTAGCATGTTACATGTATCCTGCATAACACTTAAAATAATAGTTTCTGGACAGCTATCTGTTATACAAACTGTCTTTCTGTTTTGTGTGACATACAATTAATGTATCTAGAAAAATCTGAACCATTTTTCATTTGTAAATAAACACAGATGTTTTATCAATTCCGAATACACATTAACAACACTAAGGTAACGAATCGGTGCCTGATCGGGACTCGTCTTTGTACCTCGTTATCGATTTTCGGCAGTGTCTCTGCTATCTATCTTACGGCAGCTTTCGCCAAAAGCCATCTATATCTCAGCTACCCGGCCTCCTTTTCATTAGCTAAGTGTAAGTCTACAGGTCTGTACCGTATGTTATGTCTATATTTTAAAAGCCTGAAGTATTTGTAACCGTCAAGTTGTCAAGATAATTTCGAGTTGCCCTGTATGTTGACAAAGAATAAGCAACATGGTAAACGTATACAGTTGTTTTACCAGTTCCAAACCATAATTCTAAGTTTCAATCCCGCGCAATTACTTGATGTATTCGGTTATTTCTTATTTATTTAGGTTTATTTTATTTTTATATTAGGAATTTGCACAACTAAAGTGGATGTTTGGGATTCACATTATGAATTTGAGGAAATACCAGAAAATCCGGTAAGTTTATACAAATATATACCATCATAATGCTAGTATGTACATGTGTAACAATTTCTTTTTCTCCAAAAAAATAAAGATAAATAAATAAATAAATAAATAAATAAATAAATAAATAAATAAATAAATAAATGAAGTACTATCATTTGTCATACACAATACCAAAGGCTTACATGATACCTCGATACTGAAAGTCAGCATATCATTTCAAAATGTTCAGCCTTTATTCAATGATGAACATTGAAAAAAAATATTTTAAGTGAAGAATAAAGTGGCAAGTGGTACTTGGACCAAAATTGTGAAACCAAAAAAGCCATATTCGTTCAGACTTCGGTAATATTTAACACATAGCAAAAAGTATTACGTTCTCGGTTATTAACAGTAAGGGTCTTAATTAGCATTTGTCAGTTTTGAATCGAAAGATTTTAGGACACATCGATCTAAAATCGGTAATAGAATGAGGTTTGTTAACAAAATGCATAGATAATACCATACAGTTTTTCTGATACCAAACATCCAATTTTATAAGCACTGATTATTCGATAAAAAAAATGGCAATTTTGTGTTTTAGGTGTATGAAAACTTGTTGAAGATTTTTGGAAAAATTGATCATTTCCGAGAAGCTAGAGAAATAGACTTGGAACGTGAGCCAAAGAAGATTAGTTTTATAATAATAGACGCTTTAGAACCAAAGTTCAGAAGTCGGGGTATACATGGCTCTGTGTTCAGATTGGAACAAGGCTTCTTCTTGGATATAATGAAGAATATTTATCTCAGTTTACTGGTAAGCAAGATAATAAATCAGCTGTAGGAGGATCAATCTTTATTTTAGATTGTGATTCACTTTATTTATTTATATATGTACTGTCGAACTGCCTAAAAGATCGCCTCTATATAAGAGCCACCTACTTTTAAAGACCATTAAAATTCTATCTCAATAGCTATTTGGTGTTATTTGAACCTGTATATAAAGGCCCCGTTTCCCGTAATGGACATTTTATTGGTCCCCGTGGGTGGTCCTTATAGATAGGTTTGACTAAATTGGGTTTGTTCTCTGTTGCTTACTATAGAACTGTAGTACATAAAAGATAAAATTTAATTTGGGTTCCTAAGTACACCACATAATGTCACTTAACGTTTGTAATTTGGGTTCATAAGTACACCACATTATGTCCCATAACGTTTGTAATTTGGGTTCCTAAGTACACAACATTATGTCCCGTAACGTTTGTAATTTGGGTTCATAAGTACACCACATTATGTCCCATAACGTTTGTAATTTAGGTTCCTAAGTACACCACATTATGTCCCATAACGTTTGTAATTTTGGTTCATAAGTACACCACATTATGTCCCTTAACGTTTGTAATTTGGGTTCCTTAGTACACCACATTATGTCCCGTAACGTTTGTAATTTGGGTTCATAAGTACACCACATTATGTCCCATAACGTTTGTAATTTAGGTTCCTAAGTACACCACATTATGTCCCATAACGTTTGTAATTTGGGTTCCTAAGTACACCACATTATGTCCCGTAACGTTTGTAATTTGGGTTCCTTAGTACACCACATTATGTCCTATAACGTTTGTAATTTGGGTTCATAAGTACACCACATTATGTCCCATAACATTTGTAATTTGGGTTCCTAAGTACACCACATTATGTCCCGTAACGTTTGTAATTTGGGTTCCTAAGTACACCACATTATGTCCCGTAACGTTTGTAGTTTGGGTTTCTAAGTACACCACATTATGTCCCATAACGTTTGTAATTTGGGTTCCTAACTACACCACATTATGTCCCATAACGTTTGTAATTTGGGTTCCTAAGTACACCACATTATGTCCCATAACGTTTGTAATTTGGGTTCCTAAGTACACCACATTATGTCCCATAACGTTTGTAATTTGGGTTCCTAAGTACACCACATTATGTCCCATAACGTTTGTAATTTGGGTTCCTTAGTACACCACATTATGTCCTATAACATTTGTAATTTGGGCCCAAGTACACCACATAATGTCCCATAACATTTGTAATTTGGGTTCCTAAGTACACCACATTATGTCCCATAACGTTTGTAATTTGGGTTCCTAAGTACACCACATTATGTCCCGTAACGTTTGTAGTTTGGGTTTCTAAGTACACCACATTATGTCCCGTAACGTTTGTAATTTGTGTTCCTAAGTACACCACATTATGTCACGTAACGTTTATAATTTAGAGTACACCACATTATGTCCCATAACGTTTGTAATTTAGGTTCCTAAGTACACCACATTATGTCCCATAACGTTTGTAATTTGGGTTCCTAAGTACACCACATTATGTCCCGTAACGTTTGTAATTTGGGTTCCTTAGTACACCACATTATGTGCTATAACGTTTGTAATTTGGGTTCCTAAGTACACCACATTATGTCCCATAACGTTTGTAATTTGGGTTCCTAACTACACCACATTATGTCCCATAACGTTTGTAATTTGGGTTCCTAAGTACACCACATTATGTCCCATAACGTTTGTAATTTGGGTTCCTAAGTACACCACATTATGTCCCATAACGTTTGTAATTTGGGTTCCTAAGTACACCACATTATGTCCCATAACGTTTGTAATTTGGGTTCCTTAGTACACCACATTATGTCCTATAACATTTGTAATTTGGGCCCAAGTACACCACATAATGTCCCATAACATTTGTAATTTGGGTTCCTAAGTACACCACATTATGTCCCATAACGTTTGTAATTTGGGTTCCTAAGTACACCACATTATGTCCCGTAACGTTTGTAGTTTGGGTTCTAAGTACACCACATTATGTCCCGTAACGTTTGTAATTTGGGTTCCTAAGTACACCACATTATGTCACGTAACGTTTATAATTTAGAGTACACCACATTATGTCCCATAACGTTTGTAATTTAGGTTCCTAAGTACACCACATTATGTCCCATAACGTTTGTAATTTGGGTTCCTAAGTACACCACATTATGTCCCGTAACGTTTGTAATTTGGGTTCCTTAGTACACCACATTATGTCCTATAACGTTTGTAATTTGGGTTCCTAAGTACACCACATTATGTCCCGTAACGTTTGTAGTTTGGGTTTCTAAGTACACCACATTATGTCCCATAACGTTTGTAATTTGGGTTCCTAAGTACACCACATTATGTCCCGTAACGTTTGTAATTTGGGTTCCTAAGTACACCACATTATGTCCCATAACGTTTGTAATTTGGGTTCCTAAGTACACAACATTATGTCCCGTAACGTTTGTAATTTGGGTTCCTAAGTACACCACATTATGTCCCATAACGTTTGTAATTTGGGTTCATAAGTACACCACATTATGTCCCATAACGTTTGTAATTTGGGTTCCTAAGTACACCACATTATGTCCCATAACTTTTGTAATTGGGTTCCTAAGTACACCACATAATGTCCCGTAACATTTGTAATTTGGGTTCCTAAGTACACCACATTATGTCCCATAACTTTTGTAATTGGGTTCCTAAGTACACCACATTATGTCCCGTAACGTTTGTAATTTGGGTTCCTAAGTACACCACATTATGTCCCGTAACGTTTGTAATTTGGGTTCCTAAGTACACCACATTATGTCCCATAACTTTTGTAATTTGGGTTCCTAAGTACACCACATTATGTCCCGTAACATTTGTAATTTGGGTTCCTAAGTACACCACATTATGTCCCATAACTTTTGTAATTGGATTCCTAAGTACACCACATAATGTCCCATAACGTTTGTAATTTGGGTTCCTAAGTACACCACATTATGTCCCGTAACGTTTGTAATTTGGGTTCCTAAGTACACCACATTATGTCCCGTAACGTTTGTAGTTTGGGTTTCTAAGTACACCACATTATGTCCCGTAACGTTTGTAATTTGGGTTCCTAAGTACACCACATTATGTCCCGTAACGTTTGTAATTTGGGTTCCTAAGTACACCACATTATGTCCCGTAACGTTTGTAATTTGGGTTCCTAAGTACACCACATTATGTCCCATAACGTTTGTAATTTGGGTTCATAAGTACACCACATTATGTCCCGTAACGTTTGTAATTTGGGTTCCTAAGTACACCACATTATGTCCCGTAACGTTTGTAATTTGGGTTCCTAAGTACACCACATTATGTCCCGTAACGTTTGTAATTTGGGTTCCTAAGTACACCACATTATGTCCCGTAACGTTTGTAATTTGGGTTCCTAAGTACACCACATTATGTCCCGTAACGTTTGTATTTGGGTTTCTCAGTACACCACATTATGTCCCAAACGTTTGTAATTTGGGTTCCTAAGTACACCACATTATGCCCGTAACGTTTGTAATTTGGGTTCCTAAGTACACCACATTATGTCCGTAACGTTTGTAGTTTGGGTTTCTAAGTACACCACATATGTCCCATAACGTTTGTAATTTGGGTTCTAAGTACACCACATTATGTCCCATAACGTTTGTAATTTGGGTTCCTAAGTACACCACATTATGTCCCATAACGTTTGTTATTTTGGGCTCCTAAGTACACATATGTCCCATAACGTTTGTAATTGGGTTCCTAAGTACACCACATTATGTCCCGTAACGTTTGTAGTTTGGGTTTCTAAGTACACCACATATGCCCCATAACGTTTGTAATTTGGTTTCTAAGTACACCACATTATGTCCCATAACGTTTGTAATTTGGGTTCCTAAGTACACCACATTATGTCCATAACGTTTGTAATTTGGGTTCCTAAGTACACCACATTATGTCCATAACGTTTGTTATTTGGGCTCCTAAGTACACCACATTATGTCCATAATGTTTATAATTTGGGTTCCTAAGTACACCACATTTTGTCCCGTAACGTTTGCGTGAAACTAATACTTCTATTAGAAATGGTATTTTATTATTTGCGTAATAACAACCTTATTTCTGGATTTTTTGGACATAAACTATTCACAAAACGCCCCACACACTTTAAATGGTATTGACAACGTGACACGTTGATAAACCCACTATTTAAATTAAATGAAAAATGCCTAACTTTATTTAAGTTTCCAAGTGTATTGGATTTTCGATGAAAAATTCGCAAAATTCACTGCCACAAACACTGTAACTCAAAGCTCCAAGAATAGGTATCCAATCTTTCATTACAAATTAATTTATTCATAAGCATTATTAATGGTGTTATTGCTAACTGTCATATTTAATATTACAGGATGAAGCACAGGAGAAGACTGGGCTTTTGTCCGAACTGTGGGTTCCTCGTCCTAAAAAAGTCAAATGAGATTATATAGTCTTTCTAAGAGTGTTATGACGCTGAGCCTTGTGGTTAATACTGCTGTTTTATTTCAGCATCTGTGTCACTTTTGCAATTATGGTACATTTTCGTGCATGCAGCATCATACGGTGATTAAAGAGTATTAAAATGGAGATAGAGTGTTCAAACCTGATTAAGGATGCGTGTCAAGTCAGAAACCAAATAGATATGCTTGCATTATAAAGTTTGGAGATATTCAAAGATGGGCATATATTTATGCGTATTTTCTATCCATAAATAATGTAGACATACGTTTTTCATTAATCATCATAGTTGCCATGGTGTTCATGTTTTATATTGTCATGATTTCTTAAGAAAATTATTCAAAGGTGCATTTTTCATACATAGGTGTTTAATAGGTAAATATTGTTTCGGTGAAGTGATGAGGACACAATGCCCAATTTATGATGACACGTTATCTCAGTGATGCGATCCAAATGATGAGGACCTATTGTCACAGTTTTGATAAAATTACGAGTTGTCATTGATGATGACACGTTGTCCGAGTAATGATGTAGATGTAAGCTGAAAATCAAAGTATACCTACTGAAAGTACCGAGAGTGATGAGACTACGTTCTTGTGCTGATGAGACGTTTTCCAATTGATGATGAAACGTATATATGAAACTATAGGGTGAGTCTTGGCCAAGATGTTAAAAGTCTTGTTGTTTGACTGAATATTTGTATCTTGTAGGCGAGTGAGTGAATGGAAATATTTTGTGGTATAAAAGTTAGATGCTGGTCATCTGATTTCTGTGTTATTTATTTGTATTTATTCAATAAATGTTTGTTCAAAACAATATACATACAGTTGCTCCATGGATCTTTAAATTATTTTACAGATCATCGACGAATAAATGCTAATCTGTAGTTGATAAACGTATAATGTAAACCAACTTTTATTCGCGGATATAAACATTTGAGATTCTCTTGCAGAAACCATTTCGCAATATTTACTATAGCTGAATACATGTATTTAGTAAGTATTTTCAAAAACTTTCGCGATTATTTTCTTCTCGTGATACACGCGAAAGATAATAGCACGCTAATAAAAGTTGGTTTATAGTACTTCACATTAGTGAATGTCACCAAATACTCTACATTACAAACCACAGTCAACTTTACCTTGCGTGTTTTAAAGCACAATATAGGAGCATCGGATGTGTTACCGTTATAATGTGTCCGCGCACTCTAAATGTGTACAATGACGTTATTTAAGAAATAATCAACATCTACCCGTGGTATATCGTGGAATAATACACGGGCCGGAGTTCACATGCGGAAGAATATATCACGAGGTGGCTTTGCCAGCATGTTAACGACGGCCCGTGTATTATTCCACGATATACCATGTTGCGGATCATTTCAATTCTAACATGACTTAGATAAAAAGGATTGAAATAAACATTGCGAACTCTTTCTTCCGAAGTGTTTGCAAAAAGGTCCATTCAAATAATTTGGCCGTTGAGATTACCTCCATTGAAATAAATAAATTTGTGAATGAAAATTGTTCGCTACACATAGCATAACGTCATAAGATAAGCAAGGGAGTACGTCATTAAAATGGAACAGCGATGTATATATCGTTTGTTATATCACGACTGGCTCTCTTCATGTTTCATATGTAGGAAAACACAGGTCATGTTAGAATTGAGTGTTGACAATAAACTATAATAATCTATATGTTTTTATAGCACATCATCGAGGCAAAATTTACCCCCTTAATGATTTGCAATTACATCAATGAAGTCTTATAGCCGCATATATGATTGATTGATTGATTGACGTCCCAGTCAAGAATATATCACTTATATCGAGACGTCGCCAGTTATAAGTGAAGTTGCAGAAATGTTGCCATTGCAGTGCGTACAGACAATGTCCAGGGGGAGCTCGTGACATGGAGCGTCAGTTTTTAAAACCTCTTTCGAAGGACCCCGTGTCTTTTACTTCTGAATGCCAAGTGCTAGTGAATCACTACCTATTTTTAAGTCTTGGTCAGAACACGACCGAGATACGAACTATAGCCGTATATATGTGCTATATATGCTGTATATATCATGTCAAATAGTCGAGTTAAAATTTGCTCTCATTAGGCAGTTAGGTACTCTATATTAATTATAATTTGCATAACGTCACTGGAGTAACTGCCATCACCTATAAATCATATAGTTGCTTTTGTTTCGGAGTAAATACATCTACGTGTATTATCCACGTTGTCATTCAATGTAGAACGCACCAAAAATAACAATTATTCAAATTTGTTCCTATACAACTATTCCAGTGTGCTATTTTTAATATCCTTGAATGTTACACCTGTCAAAAAGCGAAATTTAATGGACCAAAAACCGTTCTTGGGTTGCTGATTATAAATTAAAGATTATTCACTCTCTCAAAATCAGTAACCCGGGGAGCTTAAATTCATTTGTTAACGTCATTAGCTGAAAATGACAATGACAAATACACGGGGATAATGTAACAGGTATCATGGAGAAAAATGCAATGACCAAACGGGGCCGCAACCCGGGACCTTTCAAATACTACTGATCGAACCACGCCAATGGACACATGATCTCATTATATAACTTTTTGCAAATTTTGTTTCACGCCAATGAACGCTATTTTTCCATTAAATTAATTTGAGTGCCAATCAAAAGCCGGATAGTTTTATTATTAGTGGCCTCAATAATGTGTGTTTGTCGTTTCTTGTATTACTTTATGATTCTTACTTAAATTAAAACAAACACACCAACCCATGTCCAGATCACAATCCCAGAGCAAAGTAAAAACTTTGAAACTGACAAATCAAGTTACACATGCGATCTTTCACCAGGGAAGTGAGGCCAGGTGCTCTGGAATTGTAATCATCTCCTAGTCTACTTAGCTACACCCGTCACATCACATGTTTAATCAAAATTGAGAATGAAAGGAACATGTCCAATTTATCCAGGGTGATTTTGGATACAGAGACACCATAGTTATCAACAATACTGTGATGACGGCCATAAAACTTTTCATGGGCTTTGATAAGCTTAGGCTTCCACTATCACTGTGTCAATAGTTTATTTGTAAGCAGCTCGCTTCGTTGTATTAAGTGCTCATAATGCGAGCAAGCTCTATAATAGCATATTGACTGTGAAAGAAATACACTATAAGCAGAAGAAGCAGGTATATTCAGCTGCATAAAAAAGAAAGTTAACATTAGAAAAATTGAAGGCATGATGTTTGTTATTCAGGTTCAAATGTAGTCATGCTAAAATATTTCCATTAAATTCAGTACTGGTCTAAAGCCGTGGCCCCATTATATGTTTCCCCTTTCTTATCTTGTGTCTTACTTTTCATTTGTTTTGTCCACACGCGTTGAATGGGCGCTATCTTTCCTTCAACTACAATGTCAATCTAAAGTCATGGATCTTATCATCACTAGTAGGAATTGCAATTTTTTCTCTCTGATCAGTCTGGCATGCTTGATTTTAAAACCACGCCACTGGAATCTAGGGTTAGAATGGGTTTCAGGGGTTATGTATGTCTGTCTGTGCCCATTATAGTTGAATCTGTTTTTATGAGAACCCAGTCAATTAAAGGAAACAAATATGTTTGTTTTAACAATCAGTTAGGTGTGGGGGCACGTGTCTCTTGATTTTTACTTTTATTTGCTTGAATTTTAACCACTCACCAACTTTATTTTGCCATTAAATCCGAGATTTTTTCTTATTACTATAATCAGTGGTCACAATGCGTGTTTAAAACTTCTCTTCTTGTTTGTTATTTCTTTGTATTGGCTACTGATTGTCAACTGGTTGTTATTATTATTATTATTATTATTATTAAATAACAAAACAAAATATTTTGAAAATGCTAAAGATACACTTGTAATAGTGCTCCAAGAATAGGGAGAACAGACAATTGCAACGAAATAAGCAGTGCTCGCACTGCACTGGTAGGATTTCGAAGACAAGAAGGATAAACAACAAAGATGGATTCCAACAGTCCATCTGACTTTGGTTCTAACAGACAATTACAGGAATTACCCAATGAGTTGGTAGAACACATCTTACTAGATGAATGTATACAAATCAGAGATATCTGCAATGTAGCAAAGGCGTGTAAAAACTTGCATTTTGTTTGTCAAAGCAATGAATTGTGGAAGCAAAAGTTGAAACAAAGGTGATTCTTCAAGTTTGTTGATCTTGTTACATAAAATGGCATTTTTTAAAGAAACAACAGTCTTTGCTAAGTGGCAACATGTTGCATAGATTTTATCGACAGAGCGTCCAATTTTTATCCGATAAACGGAGTTACGTTTAGTGACACGTGTTGCAACGACACTGATCAGCTGATTGCTGTTGACCTGTAGACGTCCTCAGTTACTGAGCCAGTACCAAAATTTGCTGGAATTCCAAAGACTGAGGTTTTATTTTTTCAGGAATCCCAGGGACATCTATATCACATCTTTCTGGAATTCTAGAGGTTTTTAGTGGTAAAATTTTCTGGAATTCTGTTGTCGTCCATTGGGGAGGGGTCAATCTAAAATAAATCTGGAATATCCCAATATAAGGAGGCTAGACTGATGGGGTGATAACCTCTGCCAGAGATAAAAATTGACACTTGGTGAGGAAGTGGACTTTTAATGGTGTTTCTTTTCTTATGGTTCAATTGTAACAGGAAGGAGAAAAACTCACAGGATTGTAAATTGAACCTACTAGCTGGCACCAACTGTACTGTATGAGTGCTGGCCTACCCTGGCCGCTACTTTCTTTCCTCTCCAAATAATTTTGACTTTTTTCATGGTTCTACATTTTAAATTTCACCTAAGTTCCCTCAGATGGACTTTGTTGGTCCATGGTTGCTAGTCTACAACTATGTAGGTCCACACTGGCCACCAAACTAATAAGAAGGAGACAAATGCAGAGTTGGACAAGGAATAAAATGGGACCTCCCACACTTTAGACAAGTGCTCTACCAACTGAGCTACTTAGATGGCTACACATTGGCACTCAATGGAATAGCCCACAGAGGGGTTTAGTGAGATTTCCAAGGTTTTGGTATATGATCATTTCTTTCCATTCTTTCCTTTCCCACCTTTGTTTTATCTAACTAGTACCACCATTTTACCAACTTGCACAACACAATGTTCAAAGAAATAACCTTGACCTTAATTAAGAATCTAATTAATAAATAGAGTTTTATTTTGAAGGTGGCCAAAACTGTTGAGCAGATACAAACGTAACCAGGCATATATCTGGAATCAGGAAGTACAGAAGTGTTACTCAGTGGGAAAGGTAGTAAGACAACTACTCCAGGAACTATCACCAAAGTTCTATAAAGTGGAAGCCATATCTGATGATGGATTCAGGGATTTTGATAGATTAATATATGAGTTTCAGTCTGAGGAGATTGTCATTAATCAGCTGATGGAAGTACTTCATGATGAAAAAAGGTATACAATGTGTAACTCCAAAAGTTCAGTGTTTAATCTAGAATGGGGCCCTTGTGCCATTAGGCCTCAATCAATAGTATTGTGTCTAAAAAGTGTTGTCTGTAGGTCAGCGATGACTCATTGTTTTAGTCTTAGCCAATTTTGGAATAAATTTCTCAAGTTTGGTTATTATATCAACCAAATTTAAAAAACAAAACTGATCATATTTCTAAACTGAAAACTGGTAGTAAAATGTTTGTACATACATTTTGTAGTACTGGATGTCCAGTTTTTAAAAATTGTTCTTAAAATTCATGTAAAGTAAAATCTTGATTCATTGCCACCATTTGTTCTGTCATTTGTTGGTGTTAGAAAGGGGTTTGGGGATAATTGGAATGAAGCTTAAGAAGAAATGAATTTTGGCATTTCAAAATAGTTTGGCAATAAGTGAGATGGCTAAAATTATTAATGGCCATTATATGGGGTTTTACTTAATATAACCAATGGTGTTTTGTCTTGCAAAATGTTAAAAGATAAAACAGTTCTGAAAAGTGGGGGTTTGGATTAATGGACAAAGTTTTAAGTCCTAGTCAAGATTCTTTCACTTGTATCAAAGTAGTCAGTTCATAGATGGTGGCGGTAAACAGAGTGCCCAGAGGAAACCACTGACCTTCTGAAAGTTACTGACAAACTTTCTCACACTAAGATCTGCATCAAATGAGATAGAAACTACATGTAGGACGTTTGAGATGCTATGATCTATAAACTGGCACTTAGTCAGTTTAGATGATTCAGCAACTGAGACACCACAGTTCTAAAGGATTTCTCAATATCTAGTCTTCCTATTGTTTCCATTATTTGAGAATACTGTCATTACATAATAGAAGTCAGTCTACATTTTTTTGATTCTTTGTTATTCTGAATTTCAGCCATGCAAATTTAACAAACAAATATTACTGTGCCAAAGTAATCAGATACATAATACATAGTCAGCTACGTAAAGCTTGGGATAATTACCTAGAATTACCAACTGACCAACAGAGACCTGAAACAGGTAAATATATTATAATTTGTATAATGTCTATGTTTCCATTCCTGGTAGCCAAAATCTATATTTTCACAAATTTTTGAAATTTGGCTACTTATTATTTTAAATTTATGGAAACCTATTAAATGTTTATATCATACCGGTACATACACAGATTGGAATTCCTTTCTCTATTTGAACTACCTTTTATATATGTCATAGTCAGCTACATAAAGCGTGGAATAATTACCTAGAATTACCAACTGACCAACAAAGTCCTGAAACAGGTAAATATATGATAATTTATATACATGTATATATCAGTACATACACAGCTTGTAATTCCTTTCTCTATTTGACCTACCTTTGATACATGTATATGTCATAGTCAGCTACGTAATGTGTGGGATACTAAGGATACTTATAATTACCAGCTGACCAACAAAGTCCTGAAACAGGTAAATAATTTTATAATGTGTACACAGTCAAACCTACCTTAAAAACAGCCTCTTCTTAAGGGCCATCTACTTTTGAAGGCAAGTAAAATTTTATCCCAACTGCTCATTATTCATATTATTTGAACCTGTGTATAAGGACCACCTGCTAAGAAAAAGATCACTCTAATTGGTTCCCGTTGGTGGCATTTATAGACAGGTTTGACTGTATATTACTTGCACATACAGATTGAACCCCCTTTGTCAATTATAGTACACAAATGACTTAATATAACTGTACATGTCATGGCTTTGTAAAGTGTGGGATAATTACTTAGAATTAGCAGCTGACCAACAAAGTCTTGAAACTGGTAAATATATATTATATACATGTATCAGTACACAGAGACTAAACTGACTTTCTCTGTTCAACTTACGGTACCATTTATACATGTCATAGTCAGTTACGTAAAGCTTGGAATGCTTTGAACTACCAGCTGACCAATGGAGTCCTGAAACTGGTAAATATATTATAATTTGTATATATTATATATCAGTACACAGAGACTAAACTGACTTTCTCTGTTCAACTTACGGTACCATTTATACATGTCATAGTCAGTTACGTAAAGCTTGGAATGCTTTGAACTACCAGCTGACCAATGGAGTCCTGAAACTGGTAAATATATTATAATTTGTATATATTATATATCAGTACACAGAGACTAAACTGACTTTCTCTGTTCAACTTACGGTACCATTTATACATGTCAGTTATGTAAAACTTGGGATACTTTGAACTACCAGCTGTCCAACAGAGTCCTGAAATGGGTAAATATGTTATAATTTTATTTGTATATTGTATACACACATGGTCTGAACAATCATGTCTATTATAAAATTACACAGATGACTGATATGCAGGTTTGTTAAGGTTTAAACAGCTACTTAGAACGTTCTATTAGCTGATTAAGATATTCCCTAAAATTGATTCTTAAAGTGTGCAGTAGCGGATTCAGCGGGGGGCGTAGGGGGCATATGCTCCCCCCCTTTATGTCACTCATATTACAGGCATTTTGAATGAAAGATTTTTTCCTTTGATGCGGCTCAGATTGCACCAGAATGCAGGATTTTTGCACCATTTTTTCAAAATTTTCATGGGGAGCATACCCCCGAACCCTCCTAGAAGGTTTCAGCCTTCGGCTCTCACATTATACGCCCCCCCCCCCCCCTTTCTAAAATTCTGGATCCACCTCTGGTGTGTGAGGTTTATTGTGCAAGTCGGATGTCCCACTATATTGAATCTTATGTCATACCTCACACATCATTTGTTACATACAATTCACTGATCATTTATGCGGACCATTTTGTATCAAAACTTACCATCCTTATGATTACTGTTAACATATTAAATTTCATGTGTATTTATTTTCGTGGTATAGGAAATTTAGACATATCCCCATAGTTAAATTTTTACAATTTTGAAATATGCACTATAACACAATAAGCATGATATAATTTTTGTGCAAAACAGGGACTGTGAAATAAGCGAAAAATAGTACACCACGAAAATAAATATGTTTACAGTATAAAAAGAATTATAAAACAAAGTTGATTGTTTTATTTTGTAAATAATCAAAAAACCTTTGTTTCAATGTGTTCAAGGAGCTGTTATGATAGCCCAGTGGTGCCAGCCAACTGTTAACATTACAGAGAATGATATTTCTGATCAGTTTGACAGGTTAGCAGAAGAAACTAAGTGCAGTTGTCCTGATACAATCAGGAATCTTTATACAAAACGTGAGCACACACACACACACACACACACACACACACACACACACACACACACATTATAGGTACGGTATCAGTTACATGTTAAACTAATCATAGTCACAAATAATTTTTTGAGTAATGATGATTACTGATTGTTGTAAAGAATAAATTCTAATAAAATCCTCAAATTAGAATGCCAAAATTTACAAATGATCTTTTGTACCAAAATTGCTAAAATTTAAGACGGAACAAGATACAATGTAATCCCCGATTTGGAATCAAACTATGAGAGGGTAAAAAATATAGAATAAAATCTAGTAATTTTATGTTTGCATATATTTTTATTTTTAACCACATCCATCTTCCTTTAAACATATTCTTTGAAATTTACCCTCCACCCCCACTCCAGACTGATAGTGTTGTTTTGTTTAGATTAATGTCTGATCTCTAAAGTTTTTTTTTAAAGGATCAATAAAATGTAGCAGACTTGAGTTATCATTTTCAAATGCATTAATTAGCATATGTATATTACTTGTTCTGCAAGAGGTTATAGGTCAAACCACAACATATAATCTTAAAATTGGCAGTGGATTTCTTGTTATTTATGCAAGTTTTCAAGGATAATGAGAGAAGCGGATATCTGTCTTACATATGGAGTCAAGATTATAATTATATAACTTATATATTTCTGTTTTAGACAAGTCAGATGGCAAATTTCCTACATTTAGTTCACAACAGGAGCGTGTGATATTAGAGACGCTGAACCATGTGTTATACACTAAACACGAGTTTGCTGGTAATGCTGGGGATTATTACGATGAGAAGAACTCTTATATAGATCAGGTACACACACACACACACACACATCTCTTTTCTATTTGTTCATTTGTCTGTTAATATTATAACACATGGTTTCGCATGTATGATAAAAACTAACACGACGATGTCCTCAGGTACATATATGTTTATTCAACGGCTTTAATTACAACAAAAGAAAGTCTGGAAATACAGAAATATTTGGTAAATGAAATAAATTACAAAATAAAATATGCCGAAAATAATTATAAAATTCAAAATTGGGAAAAATAAATTAAGTTTTTCTTACCAGATGTTCGTTCTATGTAAAAAATAGGTGCTGTTAGCTTGATGATTTACTGTTTAATAAAATAAGAAAAGAGTTTCATGCAAAAAGAAAATAGAAAATTTGTGAGCACGACCAGAATGCAACGGATTTCATGCATGATTACAGAATCGTGAATACACACACACATATATATATATATATGTGTGAAAAAATATATATATATATATATATATTAGTAAACAAATGCACATGGACAGAGATACGTCACAACACATTACGCATGTTCACTATACACAAACAATACACAAAAAGGTACAGGTACATAAAACAAAGATTTACAGACTAAGGTCGGACAGAGAATTCAACACTATATACACTATAGGAAACCTGGGTTACAATATACTTAACATTAATTTCTGACCAATAATGTTTGCTATGTTTCAATTTAAAAACCGCTATTGGCTACTATTTTCTGAGAAATTATTTTTGAAATTTACACATTTTAGCATATGTGTGAAAAAATACTATAGAAAAAAGTATATTTTCACAAATTTTGGAAATCGGCTGCTAATGATTAAATTATTTTGTAAACCTACCGAGAGGTGGAATTCTAATTTATATATAATTATATATATTGATAATAATGGGTTCAGCAAGGTTTTCACTGAGGTTCAGTTGTTTATATTTGCTAAGCTTTTGTTTTTGTTTTTAGGTGTTATCTCGTCATGTAGGTATACCCATCACCTTATCTATAGTTTATAATTCAGTAGCAACTAGACTTGGTGTTCATCTTAACTTTGTTAACTTTCCTGGTCACTTTCTTCTGAAATGGAAAGAACATCCCATGTAAGTATAAAATTGAGTAAATCTTCTGAAATTTTTCAGGCTAGAAATTACCATAGGATAAAGTAAATATTTATTTCTCACTTTCCTGTACACTGTAAAATCTTTTGCTCTCATATCTGTGTACATGTATCTGGAAACATTCTTTGTAAACTCATGTCAGTTGTGTGGAGAGGAATACACAGATCATGTAAGACATAGTCTGACTGGGTGCAGTTATTACCAAATCGTCACCGTACAAACCCGCTTTTGGAACACACTCCGCTTTTCTTATCAGTGGCTATATGATCAGCTCAGCATTTCGGACAGTTAGGAAATCACTCTCATTCTATTGAGAAAATATGCAAATGTTCCGTGTGTTGAATGGAGTGATATATATGGAATATTCTTTGACTACTGGTATGTATATAGAGTCATGATGCTGGCTACTCGTACGCAATATTGATCATGGACTGTACTACCATACCCATAGTGATATACTAGTAGTATATACTTCTTCTATGTAGATATTTTGTATTTGTTTTTGTTTGTGTCTCACTACATATTGTCATTAATATTTATGTCACTTGCAGCATGTATATGTACACTTATTTGTAATCTCTACTTCAGATGAATTAAATAAAGAATATACCACATGACTAATAGTGATGTCATAGACAAAAGACATAATGTCAGAGACAAAAGACATGATGTCAGAGACAAAAGACAATCATATGTCTTCCTGGGAAAAACATGAAATCATCTTGCAGGAAAATGACACACGGGCCTCCAAAATTGAGAAATGTTTAATGCATTTTAAATGTTATTTTTGGGAGTTTAGAATGAATAACTTTGTTTTCTAGTTTATATATTTTGATTTCAATGTTTTATTAGGATTGTGTATATATTTCAGGGCTAAGATGGATCAACAGTACACATTTATAGATGCTTTTAATAATGGTAGATTTTTAAAGCGGTCTGAATTAGCCAGTACATTCCATTTACCTGATGAAATACTTCAAAGTCCTGACATCTTTATATCTACACAACCAATGCAGGTGTTTATATAAATACATTAGTATACTGCAAAGGGGGAGGTTTTCGCATGGGTAAAATTTTCATTTATTTCACGCTAAAGAAATTACCGCGAAAATTTTACCCACGCGAAAATATCTACCACACAGGTTAATATTTCACATATATATCAATATACACCCACTTATATTGGTTACACGAAAATTACACCCACGAGGAATGCGAGGTTTCAGAAATCGCGAAAAATTTCACCCTGTGAAAATAATCCCCTTTACAGTAAATGACAAAAATAATAAATTCTTAGTTCATCTGAGCTCGAGGATGAAGTGAACTTTTCTGTTCAAAATTTGTTATCATTCTTTTTATTTTCTGCAGTGTAAACTTTTACATTTTCAACTTTTTGATTGAAACTATGATGAATATTTCAATGAACCTTAGTCAGAAGTATATATATGATAGTGATAGTATGATCTGAAGAAGTTTTTCTACACAGTATAGATGGTTAAAGTAAATCAATCAGAATACTGGATTTATGAAATTATTATTGAAAGACAGAAATATAGCTGTAATATCTTAAAATAATTGTTCATTGTATGATTAATTGTATACATTATATTCATTGGACATCTAACTTACTTAATTTTAAACTTCCCATGAAATCGTGTCAACTGTAACTGATTTATAATTTCCATGGCAACGAGTCAATAACTGATTTATAGTTTCCATGGCAACGAGTCAATAACTGATTTATAATTTCCATGGCAACGAGTCAATAACTGATTTATAATTTCCATGGCAACGAGTCAATAACTGATTTATAATTTCCATGGCAATGAGTCAATAACTGATTTATAATTTCCATGGCAACGAGTCAATAACTGATTTATAATTTCCATGGCAACGAGTCAATAACTGATTTATAATTTCCATGGCAATGAGTCAATAACTGATTTATAATTTCCATGGCAACGAGCCAATAACTGATTTATAATTTCCATGGCAATGAGTCAATAACTGATTTATAATTTCCATGGCAATGAGTCAATAACTGATTTATAATTTCCATGGCAATGAGTCAATAACTGATTTATAATTTCCATGGCAATGAGTCAATAACTGATTTATAATTTCAATGGCAACTAGTCAACTATAACTGATTTAATCATTTTTGTGGGATTTTTTTTACAGGTATTTCAAAGAATGTGCAGAAACTTGATCAATATAGGCCGACAACAAGGCAGACGTGTACTTAGTCTGAGAAATGCTGTAGAACTGTCTGTGTTACTTAACAAAGATGATGTAGATACTATGGTGTTACAAGTTAGACTATATCTTCATCTTAATATTAATCTAGCTGAGGTAGGTAGACGTGCAGTAAACTTAAACAGCTACAGTCAGGGCTGTTTCTTAGTACACATACTTTGTGAATTGGGCCAGGGGCCTTGTTATTGTGGATATTAGTGGTCAAATAACCAAATTTGTAAAATATCAATATTATAGGGTTATTGAACTGATATTGTGAAATATTGTCCCGAGTTGACTCGACATTTGCACGAGCCTAAAAAAAAATGAATGTTAGGTTTCAAAAATTTAAAAAGTATAAAAGTTATTTGAGAAAATGACTGTCTCTAAACGTTAAGACGAACAACAGTTTGTTTCCAGATTGATTTTTGGCAGGAATCTATTATTATTTTTTGTCACACTTATAGTCAATTTTATTAGTTTTTTTTTTATTAAAATTATGAAAATTATCTGTGTGTTTTCCAAAAAGAAAAAAGGCTTTAAATTGTGAATGGAGCTCAATATCGATATCCATTATTTAAAATATTTGTTAAGTTTATACACATGTTGACTATGCCGTTTTTCTGGAACCTTTGGTTCCTCGTACTTGCTGTTTTTGTATTCAGAAACAGCATTTTTTATTTCATATGAATAATAGATCATATATTTAATTTATAGGTTAGAGAAATATTACAGCGTATTGCAGATTTAGATAACAATCATATGGGACTTGTGGCATACTTAACATCCTCAGCTGAATCACTGATGATAGAACAGGAATCTGAACAGTCTCAACCAGTAAGTCCGAGATCATAAAGGGTTCAATATTATGTTTTGTAATTGAAGGTCCAGGACCTTTTGCATTTATTTTTGACAGGTCCCACATTATTTTCAAGTCCATTATCAACATTGAAAGGACAACTTAAAATTTATATTGATATGCAGAGGTGAAAAAATCTGGAAAATTGGTCCTGGTACAAAATGGTGGGTCAGTCATACTTTACGGTTTAAATATCAATGGTCCTAATGTAAAATCAAAAGGTCTTGGACCTGGGAAATTTTGAACCCCTGACAGGTCCTAGCATGCGAATGTTTGCCAGTTTTGCTTTCTGAAGGATAGTAGTTTTCTTGCGACACTCTGGTTTTCCATTTCATTTCATAAGATCCTAGTATGGCAAAGTTTGCTAGTTTGCTTGTTGAATGACAATGCTTTTCTTGGGATACTTTGGTTTTCTCTTCCATTTTAGGACTGACCACCTTGCAGTACCGTAACTACTTATGAGGCAACCGAGGCAGTTGCCTCGGTAAAAATATAACCAAGTACTTTTTCATACAGAAGTGATATTTTGAGAGAGAGAGAGAGAGAGAGAGAGAGATCCAACGGTCGTCAATTTTTTTTCCGGGATGTGATTGGGTTGCAATCTGACGGCATTATATGGTTTCCATCTCATTCCTACTAATGTTGTAAATTAAATGCTGTTATAATTGCGGATATAAAGTAAAAGTTCCGAGATGAATTACCAGATCTGTGATCATTTGACCAGGGTAAAGTTTCAGTGTAAGGACCATAATAATGTTGCTGGGCTTTTAGAAAGTTTTGGTTTGATTAGGAAAGAGCATTACCCGAACGTCACAATGATTATTGAGCTTTTAGCGACTTTGCCCGTTGGATCGTGCAGCTGCGAACGACCCTTCTCAGACCTATGCAGACTGAAGACATAGCAGATAAGCAGTATGTAAGATAACAGACTGTCTGACCTCGGAATGATATATATTCACAGAGATGATGGCACTGGACAGATGAAAAGACTAAACGTCTTATAGCGATAAGTTGGTCCGGGGAATCCGACCAGGAGAATTAAACTGGCGTTTCGAGACTTTGATCCCGGAGTGAGACTCAGAATCTCTAAATGATCTTATAATTGTCACATTAAACTTTTGCATTATTATTATTTATTTTGTCCTTTTGGTTACTAGAAGTATTGCTAGAGATTATGTGCCTTCAGAAAGTTGCTTGCTTAAAATGAATTTAAGAAATATTTATAACATTGGTTGCATTGGAATTTAAATTCATTCAGTTGACAATCTTAACAAATGCTGTTACCATTTAGATGCCACATTGTTGGGCCACTGTATGGTGTTACCATGTGGATGCCACATTGTTGGGTCACTGTATGGTGTAACAATTTGGATGTCACATTGTTGGGTTACTGTATGGTGTAACGATTTGGATGCCACATTGTTGGGTCACTGTATGGTGTTGTTACCATGTGAATGCCACACTGTTGGGGCACTGTGGATGCCACATTGTTGGGTCACTGTATGGTGTTACCATGTGGATGTCACATTGTTGTGTTATTGTATGGTGTAACGATTTGGATGCCACATTGTTGGGTCACTGTATGGTGTTGGTACCATGTGAATGCCACACTGTTGGGGCACTGTGGATGCCACATTGTTGGGTCACTGTATGGTGTTACCATGTGGATGTCACATTGTTGTGTTATTGTATGGTGCAACAATTTGGATGCCACATTGTTGGGTCACTGTATGGTGTAACAATTTGGATGCCACATTGTTGGGTCACTGTATGGTGTAACACTTTGGATGCCACATTGCTGGGTCACTGTATGGTGTTACCATGTAGATGCCACATTGTTGGCTCACTGTATGGTGTAACAATTTGGATGCCACATTGTTAGGTCACTGTATGGTGTAACACTTTGGATGCCACATTGCTGGGTCACTGTATGGTGTTACCATGTGAATGCCACACTGTTGGGGCACTGTATGGTGTTACCATGTGAATGCCACACTATTGGGTCACTGTATGGTGTTACCATATGGATGCCACATTGGTGGCTGACTGTATGGTGTTACCATATGGATGCCACATTGTTGGGTCACTGTATGGTGTTACCATGTGGATGCCACATTGTTGGGTCACTGTATGGTGTTACCATGTGGATGCCACATTGTTGGCTCACTGTATGGTGTAACAATTTGGATGCCACATTGCTGGGTCACTGTATGGTGTTACCATGTGAATGCCACACTGTTGGGGCACTGTATGGTTTTACCATGTGGATGCCACATTTTTGGGTTAATGTATGGTGTTACCATGTGGATGGCACATTGTTGGCTCATTGTATGGTGTAACAATTTGGATGCCACATTGTTGGGTCATTGTATGGTGTAACAATTTGGAAGCCACATTGTTGGGTCACTGTATGGTGTTACCATGTGGATGGCACATTGTTGGGTCACTGTATGGTGTTACCATGTGGATGGCACATTGTTGGGTCACTGTATGGTGTTACCATGTGGATGGCACATTGTTGGGTCACTGTATGGTGTTACCATGTGGATGCCACACTGTTGGGTCATTGTATGGTGTAACAATTTGGATGCCACATTGTTGGGTCATTGTATGGTGTAACAATTTGGATGCCACATTGTTGGGTCACTGTATGGTGTTACCATGTGGATGGCACATTGTTGGGTCACTGTATGGTGTTACCATGTGGATGCCACATTGTTGGGTCACTGTATGGTGTTACCATGTGGATGACACATTGTTGGGTCACTGTATGGTGTTACCATATGGATGCCACATTGTTGGGTTACTGTATGGTGTTACCATGTGGATGCCACACTGTTGGGTCATTGTATGGTGTAATAATTTGGATGCCATATTGTTGGGTCACTGTATGGTGTTACCATATGGATGCCACATTGTTGGCTCACTTTATAGCAAGCAACATACTGTAAATCTGGTAGTATTTGCATTTATTTTTCTCGTAAATTCACAAGAAGGAAAAATAAAAAACTTTCCTGAGTATTTTATATTGATATACTACACTTGCATTTGCACTGACCATCATATGATGACATGAAAATATAACTGTCACAAAATTGTTTGGATTTACAGTATATGTTTGTATTTAAAGACCACCGAATTTGCATGTTTAGGGACATACAAACACGTCTTTCTGTTACAAATGTAGATTTTGTTTGTAAAATTAATTTGTATTTATATTTGCAGATCAAACAGAAAATCAGAAATAAAAATAAAGGTGTGGCATTTTCTGTTGGTATGGTGATGCAACATAAGAGGTATTTTTGACTTTATTATTATAAATGTGCCCTATGTGGTTGTTGATACCTTTAAGTATTATCAGTATTGTGATTTATTTTGATTCAGGTACAATTATAAATGTGATATATGGTTGTTTACATCTCTGAGCACTATCAGTGCTTTGATATATTTTTATGCCCCAGCCATGTCTGTCTTTCCATCCCTACCCCTGTCAGCCTTCCTGAAAATTCATTTCACCTCTTTAACTTTAGTATAAATCTTAGTATAAAAGTGATATTAACCAGATAAAAATGTATATACAGTATGGAAAGAGGATGTGGTACATACCAAATAAAAGTCAAGGTCATTGGATCATAAAAACTTTGGAAATTGCACAATGTAAAATCCAATCACAGAAACAAAGTATGGAGTTTGAAGTTTCAAAATTTTAAAACCTGCACTGCATATTTTAATAGTGCATTTACATAGGTATAAATTTCTTCACTTTCACCTCCAGCTGGTGATGTCTTAATATAAATGAAATAATCTTGAGTGGGAGAATAAACCCCATCCAATCAATATCATAAATGAAGCGTAGACATATGTGTCATATTGACACTTTACTCTTGATTAATTCAGATACAATTATAAATGTGTGATATATGGATGGGATTCAACATGCCAGGCAAGTCAGGAATGGATAGAACAGATGGGAGTACACAATTTACCAAAGAAACAACATCAACCATTTTATAATGTACTTGTAGAAGATGAAAGTAACAGATACGCTGCTCAGGGTAAGTGATGTTGGGTCTATAAAAATTACATTTCTAGGTTTCCACAAATCAAAAATTGTTTGTAGCCATATTTCTAAAAATTTGTGAAAATATAGTCCATTTAAAATTACTTTCACCAATTTGCTAAAATGAGTTGCTTTTTCAAATAATCTCCAGAAAATTATTAACCAATGGCGATTTTGGCTACCAGGCATGGAAACATAGTATTTATGGTGGACTAGATATTATAGGTGACAGGTTTCCTCAGGTGGCAGAGTGTCCCATTAGTATTGGTCTGGGGTTCGAGTCCTGGTTTGGCCACTGCATTTACTCCTTTCCTGTTACACATTGTACTTTGTGGAAACAATATTTTAATATATTAATATGTCAATTAAAATTAAATTTTTCATTTAAATTTTGAATAATATTTTAATGCATGAAGTGAAGACCTAATAAAAAAATATATATTATTATACCTCATTAGAAAAATACAATACTGTCTGTAATTTAATTGGATCGTTGGATCATGTGATCAGGTTGGAGTAAACATCGTGTATCCCTCTGGAAACATCATATCCCATCTCTATATGCCTCAATGATTTGCGATAGGAGTAAAAGCAATGAATCTGAGAAGGACTGATGTTTTCAGACTGTCTTTTTTGATATATTTTCTTTCTTTCTGTCTTTCTTATTACCATGGTTATCTTTCGGTATAATAAACAATTTATTGCCTTTGTTTGAGGGAGATATGAACATTTGTTCACCCTTAACAAGTCACAAGTTTGTTCACCCTTAACAAGTGACAAGTTTATACACCCTTAACAAGTGACAAGTTTATACACCCTTAACAAGTGACAAGTTTATACACCCTTAACAAGTGACAAGTTTATACACCCTTAACAAGTCGCAAGTTTATACACCCTTAACAAGTCGCAAGTTTATACACCCTTAACAAGTCACAAGTTTATACACCCTTAACAAGTCACAAGTTTATACACCCTTAACAAGTCACATTTCCCTTGGGCTTTGTCCTCGGGAAATATAACTTGTTGCGGGTGAACAAATGTTTATATCTCCCTCACACAAAGGCAATAAATGTATATTATAAATCAGTGTTAGCATGTACACAAATTTTGCCATTTTTTTTTCAAAAAAATCAAAATGGTTAAGTACAAATACATTTGTACTGTTATTAGGTAATTCATTTTCTTTTTGATGTAATGGAACATAAGTTGATGCAACTTTTTTCATTTCAAGATATTTGCATACCGGTACTTTTATTTTTACGAAATCAGATAGTGGTCAGTGGAAAAGCAAGCATTACCAGTATTCACAGACATTTTATTTTTTTCCCATCTTGATATTCTTGTGAATTTACGCAAAAATAAAATAAAAGCAAAAATGTCCTTATTTGCATTAGTCCAATTTAGACAGATTCTGTTGTAATTCTGTAAATTGTATTTCAGAAAACTTGTATTTACCAGAAGAATCGATAGCGATCGCTCATCCCGAGGTTGGTAAATATTTCAAAGAGTTTACAGGGACTTATTATGTAGCAAATGACGAGAAACTCTCAGAATATCCTGACGACTTTGATGTCACTAAACAGTTAACAGACAAACATTTTGATGGCAGTTAAAGATTCTTACATACCTAAAGATATTTTTTTAGATAAGATGTCCTTGGTATTATAGACTAGTCATGTATCAGAGAAAGAAATTGCACCAAATTCAGGCAAACCCCTACTAAATAAACAAACCATGGAATTGCTAATGAATAGAAATTGAAAACATAATTGCTTCTATTCTAGTCAGTTATTTTACAACATGATCGGTGAATTAATCTTATTCAAGAATTTAATTTGCAGATGAAGTGTTGGTCATAGAGTCAGTTGACCAATTGAATTATCGTTATTATAATTATTATTATTGTTTGTTAAATTATTTATGACATAGGCTATATAATGATTTGTGTATTAAAGTATAGGTCTGCCTGAATTTGGTGTTGAAGATTAGCTTGACAGGCCTTAAATTACAGTATGTATTAAAAGTGTCCACAGAAAGTGTGTTCTTATTAAATGCTTATATCTGCTTGGTTCACAAATCGAGAATTAGTTTTAATCAAGATACTGCCATTTACATTTAGTTTTTCATAAAAGGTACTCTGTATTCATGGTGCACTTGACAATAATGGCCAGTAAGTTTTTTAAATATTCAATTTATATTTGGTTTTTTTGTTAAAGTAGAAAAACATTGTTACATTAATCTATTAGGTTCTTCATGATGTCGGCCAAAAGAAATATCATTGAATATTAGGGATGGAAAATTCAAAATCACTAACCAAATAATCTTTGAATGACATTGCTATGAGTCCAAGAATTCTCCAAAAATTAATAAAAAATCTATAACTATAGCTTATTATTGGTACCTCAAAACCTGGCAAAATATTTTATATTAAAGACTGGGCTATTGTAATTTATTTCAACATGCATGATTTATAACAAAATAATTGTGTTTACTTCATCAAGGCTTTCATTTGACCCTTGACCTTCAGGGGTCAAATTGACTTTCTTCATAATCAGAATCAACCCATCTAAAGATTTGCTTAGTGCTGAAAATTAGGAGTCAAATTTAATTTCCAAGAATCAAAAAATGGTCCCAAAGGATGTCATGGAAATTCTGTTCATAAATCAAACACAATAACCGTTTTACTATCCCAAAAGCAAAGTAAAAACTTTAAAATCTGGCAAGTTAGGTTACACATGTGAATTTCCCCCTGGGACACAATCTAGGTGCTTTGAAAGTTTAAGTATCTACTATTTCGTAGCCACTGCTGAAATTTGTTTCACCAGAAAATTAGTCAGTAGTGGAAGACATAAACTAGTTAAATAACATATATAATGATTATTAGATTGTTGTTTTATTGTGAGAAAATTTTAATAATTTATTAAACAATTGTGATTTTTTACATCATGTTGATGTGTAAAGGAGTGATTTTTTAATTTGTTATATGCATGTATGTTTGTTGATATTTTTGTTGAATTTAATATACATGTAATATAATTATAGATTTGCAAGTCATTACTTTTACTTGGTTTGTTTTTACAGTACTCCTTGCATCTGTGTCAGCATTGATTCATTTCAAAATACTTATAAATTGATATAATACACTGCCATCCATAAATTATTATTATTATTTTTAAAACTGGTTAAATCATTTTAGGCTGAAAATCTTCAAAAAACTAAATTGATGAAAACATTCAGTTAATTGCGAGTGTTTTTGTTTTTTCTCTTGGAAAAATGGATTTTTCCATATTTTGATATTGTTCTCCAAAATTTCAAGAAAAGCAACATTTATAACAATGAGTGAAGATATCACTTTTAAATACTTCCAAAATTTAAATCTAATGAATAAAATTTGACATACTGTAAAGGGGATTATTTTCGCGGTGTAAAAATATCACGATTTCTGAAATCTGGCATTTCAGGTAATTTTTGCGTAGCTAATATATGTGGGTGTATATACTATATATGTGATATATTAACCTGTTATGTCTATTATGGTAGATATTTTCGTGGGTAAAATTTTCGTGGTAATTTTTTTAGCTCGAAATAAGCGAAAATTTTACCCATGCGAAAATTTCCCTTTTTACAGTAATGATAATAATGTAAACCTATGGCAAATATTAATCTGTATAATTATTTATTAATAACAGTGTATATAAATAGATGTGGAAGCGCGTGGCCTAGTGGTTAAGGCGTTGGACTCATGATTCGAAGGTCGTGGGTTCGATCCCTGGACCAGGCGATGTGTTGTGTCCTTGAGCAAGACACTTAATTTCACATTGTTCCAGTTCACTCAGCTGAAAAATAAATGAGTACCAGCAAAATGCTGGGGGTTAACCCTGCGATGGACCGGTGTCCCATTCAGGGAAGAGTCTTGTACTCTCAGTCACTTAACGCCACAGAAACCGGGATAAGCTCCGGCCTGATGGGCCTAATGGCTCGGGACAGACTTTAACTTAATATAAATAGATATTTATATTACAGGATAATTAGCTGTTATGTTATCATATGAAAATATACACATTATGTACACAGAAAATAATTATCTTATGTAAAAGTACATTTATGAAATAATGTATTAAAAATTGTGTACAAGCATGTGTATTATCAACCATACAGTGAAAAACTACTAATGTGTACATGACCAAACCATAAAGGAAACAATGTACAAATTTGTGTATTGAAATAGTGTACAAATAGTTTTTTGCAACATATGATAAATGTGGTGATAATTCATTTGGAAAACTTTTGATACTTTTCTTTTGGTTAAAAAATTGATATTAAGCATGTTGACTGATGTGAAAACTGTACTTGCCCTATTTTATACCCCAGTTGTTTTAAATATTATTATATATGAAATAAAGCATATTAATAAATAAATAAATAAATAAATGATTTTCACTTTATTGTTATCATTTTGACTGACATTTTAACTGGCTGCTTTCCTTCATAAATAAATAAATAAAACACAACCATTTTGAAAAAGTGATTTATTAGTTTTTTTTTTAAATAGATCACATTTTTCTATCTATGTTGTTTACAAAGGTAAAATGAGATTTTGATCAGTTTTTGTTATTGAATAATAATAATCAAATTTTTTCTTATTCACAAACATAAAATAAATCTTCTGCAAAAATATATTTAGAAACAAGGCTGCTATTTATTTGTGAAGGAAATGACATTCCATTGAACTGTCAGGAGTAGATGTGTATAGTACTACAACTTTTACTGCCTTGTAAAGCTACATGTACATGTAATTGAATATAATGCATGTTGGAGTGTTATGATTATGGGTAGTTTTGCAATGCATTAAAAGTTATAGCACTATACACACCTTTTGTAGACAGTAAATGATATATGTCACTTAAAATCTTATTTTGTTATTTTTAATAAATTTAAGATGCTGCTCCTTTACTACTTTTTAGAGGCCCAGGTGGCCTTATGGATACAATGTCAGTCTGTCTCTCACCACTGCAAACTTGAATCCTGCTCAGACCACTTGAGGGAAAGTGAATTTTCCTTGCTGTTCACCTTTACTGGTTCCCCTGCTGTCAGTATAATGTGACTGGGGAAGTGGTATGCTTGTCTGCGGCATACTCACTTGGAGAGCTAGCACCTTAAAGTGGCTGTGAGTGTGTGCTGGTACAAGGCAGACCATAAAACACACTTGCACTTTACATGCATACACAAACTTGTTCATAGATTAATCCATAGAGATTAATAAAGTAGTTCTCATCGCAAATAGCTTAAAATTGCTGATGCGACATTAAACAACATTCAACAACAACCTTTACTATTAACATGACCAATTAATGGAACAGTCAAATCAATTATCTAGCATGTATATTCCTAATATTATGTAATATATTGTATTTCACATGGAATGTTAATATACATGTATTTTATTACAAAAAACAAGTAACGCAGATTATTAATTTTTCACATTAAATTTATTAATGGAACATTTTATTTTTATTTGAAAATACATAAATATACGATATTTTCAATGGCACATTCTGAATTTTTGCGTCAATATTTGTGTCTGAATGTAAATGTTAGTATCCTAATCAAACAATTTGTTTAGAGACATTTTCAGTCAATATAGGGTTGAAAATAACAAGTTTGCTAGTTTGTGACTATTTTTCAATATTTTCTTATATAATACAATAGAAAAATACTAATAAAAATCAGAAGAGTACTACAATATGTCTAGATTTTTTTTCCTTTTTCCAAAACCGCAAAAATAAGCCATATCACAGAAAGTTTAAGAAATTATCTTGATTTAAACTAGATAATGACTTCAATTCAACAAAAATAAGACTTCACCAAAATAAGACTGTTGTTATAATGATGAATATATTAATACTCGCACACACATTACATTGTACATAAGTAGCGAAAATACAATAAAATACAATAAATACTTATTAAGCAACTATTTTAATTTTGATTATTAAAAAAATAGGCTAGCTTAAATGCAATAAATACTTATGAAACAATTTATTTGTTTTTTCTTTTATTTTTTACATTGTTGCTTGACAATGTTTTTATAATGCCATAGTGTCAGTTTTATTATTGAAACTCTAGCAATTTACTTGTATTCATAAACAAATCATTTCATGTTTCATTCTATAACAAATAACACAGATGATTTATTTACACCTTGTATTTAAAATCATTTATAAAATAAATATCTTATTTGAAAATAAATGTAAACAAATAAAATGTGTATTTATTTATTGCTAAGCCTGTTTTTATTTTGCAACACTAGACAACCATTTCAGAATATAATTCCTCATCAGTAGTACTATAAACAAAATTATGGAAATTAAAATATTTTTAAGTTGTTGAAGAAGAAAAATAGAAGAATCAAAATATATGACACATTTTGAATTTTTACATATTGAAAAGCTCATTTTATGATAACATAATGGTCTGACTTCCAATTGTAGTTCTATAACCAACAATGGGGTTCGCCGCTGAACCATGTGATACCTTCTAACATGTCTGCGAAACGCTTGTTTCCAATGGACATGGAATCGCACAATATGACGTTTTCCCGTAAAAACGACGTTATTACGGGAATTTGTGACGTTGACGTTTTCCTAAACGTTCCGCACAAACGTTAAGAGGTATTGACCACGTGGTACAGCGGCGAACCCCATTTGTTCAGTCATTTTAAGTCAATTATATTCAAAAGATGGAAAGCCTTTAGAAATAGAAACTAGTCTGCTAGTTTGTGACTATTAACTTTGTACAACATTCTCAAATATAATGCAATAGAAAATTGTTAAAAATATAAAATAAGGAATAGTTAAAATTCTTGACCATTTCTATCATGGAAAAAGGTTACCATTATCAAACAAAAGTAGTTAAAATTCTTGACCTCATTCTAACATGGTAAAAGGAAACCCCTATCACAGAAAACTAGTTACAATTGCCCTATTTCTAACATGGTAAAAAGCTACCATTACCACAGACATCTAGTAAAAATTCTTTCCCTATTTCTAACACTGGAAATGTAACCCTTATCATAGACAACAAGTTAAAATTATTGACTTATTTCTTACATGTGATATATCACAGAAAACTAGTTAAAATTCTTGACTTTATTCTAACATTGTAAAAGTTAATTCTTATCTAAGGTATATTCCCTCATGCAAATTACATATTATACCAGTTTTAATTTTACAGCACTAAACGGCCGTTTCGGAATACAATTCCTCATCAGTAGTGCTTGGACCAAAATTATGAAACCAAAATTATTTTGCAGATGTTGAAAAGCTACCCAAAGGACCAAAATATATTTTACCAAATTAAGGTAAGGAAATACTTTGCACGAGGGAGTATACCTTAGTTTTTTGAGAATTTTCAAATTTTTACATGCAGGAAATTTAGAGAATTATAGTATATTTCTGACAATAATACGAAATTATTGCCTACTGAGTTGGTGATATCCTCGGGGCACCAGCCACCAGCAGAGCAAAGTACTTCCTTATCTAAATTTGGTAAAATATATTTTGGTCCTTTTGGCTTCCTTTTCAACATCTTGAAAAAAATTGGTTTCACATTTTTGGCCCAAGTACTACTGATGAGAAATTGTATTATGAAACGGCCGTCTACTGTTGTAAGTTAAAACTAGTATAATATGTAATTATCACAGGAAACGTAGTTAAAATTTTTTCCAACACTGAAAAGATAACCCCTATCACAGAAAGTTTAATAAATTATCTCGGTTTAAACCAGGTAATAACTTCTTCAGTGAACCATATGTATCCACTTTGTCCAAAGACATCACAAACAACAATTACGATTATATAAAAGTCACACAAACTACATATAAACCGGTAGCAAAAAATGCAATAAATATAAATGAAGCATTATTTACAATTGATTATTTTGTTCTGTTTATGTGTTTTTATTACCATGTCAATATACAAATTCATATTCCCTACACCTATCTCCTAAATATGGACATTGCTTAGTAATAAGAGTTTTAGATTTTTCCTGTCTTTGGCTTGGATATCCAGCTGTCTCCAGTTGCTCTAGGTCATCCTATCGTTAAGGGCTTCCATCAAAATCTTTTTCTGACCATCATTGTGATTGGATTTCCAGCTGTATCCACATCTTCTTAAGTTACTCCCCATTGTTTTCTATATATGGTTCTACCAAGTTTGTCTTGGTCATTCACGTTCTTCCTATCTTTAAGAGTTTAGAGTCAATCAAAAAAGTTGACTTGACATCATTGTTATTGGATTTCCAGATGTCCGGACATCTTAATCAGTTGTTTCCTTTATATAGATCTCCTAAGTTTTTCAAGTTATATCCTTTTTCCTGTCTTTGAAGGTTCCATAAAAACCGTTCTATAAAAGCCCTGACTAATCACTATTATTGGTTTACTTAATGCATGATCTGGTCATTTTCTCCTTTTGATTTCCGCGTCTAGCAACCGTTTTTAGTCCACAATTAAATATCGTGATTAAAACAAAGTCTGATCACTAACTGACAAATGAACTATTTACATACTGCAGGTGAAATATTAAAATATACTCCTTAAATGCATCTACAATGTATATACAAACAAGGTTTCTCTATCTATTTATTAAAACCCTAACACTATACACACTGTAAATTATGTACGATAAATATATAATATTAGGGGTTAGTTGCTCGAAGCCTGTAGTGATTAATTTAATGAATTGATTAGTCAAAATTTAAATTTGGCGTAATTTCAGATATATTGTGAACTTAAAAGTTAAAATATCGAAAATGAATTAAAAATTCAATCAAACTAAAGGAAATTGTAATAAAACTATCGATTCGATAATGATATTTTGATTTTTTTCATGTTTTAAATTTCTGCTAATCACTGATTAATTTAATCAAGCTTCGTGTAACTGGGTCCAGTGAACTATTTTAGTACATCACATGATAAAATATTGTTTTTTAATTTGATGACTATGAAACAGTACTGACCACATACATAGAGATGTTTGCTTGTAGGAGTTTCTTCGCATATGACGTGTATCGGTAGTACTAAAATTGTTATTACTATGTTATTTTAATTAACATCAAATTTTCATGACTGTACTATTCTATCCTCTTATAGTCAAATGACGTACTAAACATAATATCCACCATTTTTTGAATATGTTTAATAATTTAATAAATTTTAAAAATTGATAAGGTATATAAGAAGAAACATTAGTGGAAGGAAACTATCGCGCTGTTCATCTTCTCAACAATTTCGCAGAAAAAAAATGTCACGGTTCTTACTGCAGGGAAAGTATACCAAGAAAAAAAAAAGAAATGTTCCTAAGAAGATATATTCACATTACAAAAGTTACCGTGAAAATCGCGAATATCGGATGTTTCTTCTAATACAGTGTCTTACTATTTCCTTTTACTTAGGTGACTATGCTCTCAAAGTATGTATCATTCCTGTAGCTGGACTACAATATTTCTTCTGCAGCAATACTAAGAGTACATAGTTACCTCAACAAAAGGCAATAATAGATAAATAGTATCACTGATCTTCTGTTTCTAGTTATCTCCTGGGATGTTGGTCTGGACGTCTGCTATTGTACAATGGCTGTTGTATGTACCACATTGGTATCTATCATCAACTGGAACTGACAGGCATATAAAGCAGAATTTCTGGCCACAGATACAGACCATATGCTTGCAAGCTTTAGTGTGATAAATGAGCAGGCCACAACTAGGACATGCTCGGACAGATGGACATTCTTTTAATCCAACAATGTCTTTCTTCTCAGCATCACGCAAGATCTTAAGTCGAGGATCCTCTCCTGTGCAAATTGAGTTACCACAGTTGGAAGTGCTACTTGGATTGGACCATTCTCCCAAACAGTACCAGCAAAATTCATACCTAGTACCGTCTTTAGTGCAAATAAGGCATACCACTCTGCGATCTTTTTTATTTTTCCGGACACAGAAGGCAGTGCATTTTGGACATTCCTGGATACCTGATGCCTTCCTCATGTAATTCTGACTTAGCTTTCGTTCAAATTCTTCCGTTTCATCTGATGTCAAAACTGCCAACCTTCTTACTTGAAAGTACTCCCATATCTTGCCACAGTAAGAGCCATTGTTTCGATCTATGTAGGGGCAATAAAACTGACACTTCCCAGAAGTTAGAAGACTCCTGCAGTAGGCAGTGAGCGATTCTGGACCTGAAAAATACAGATTTGTTTTTTGTCTTCTCCACAATTAACAAATAAGGGGGGGGGGCAAAAATTTTACATCTGACCTCATTTCCTTGGTAGAGATTTTAAAAATACACATTTTACAGCTATATTAAATTGCTTTAATATATCGATAAAGGGTATTTTTAAAATCTTTTTTAAGATTCTGGCTGATTATTTGTATATTCTGCTATGTTAAGGTTGTTCAAAATTAATTTTAAAAATCACTTCTTTCCCAAGTACCTGTATAAAAGATTTCATAGTCATTAATGAGGAATTTAAATATCAGCTACATTTGGAAAACATTTTATTACATTATTGTAGACAGTTTCTTGGTTATATGAACTTATGTGTAACAAACTAATTTTTCACCAAACCCTAATTTAATACAGCATGGTATCAAAGATCATCTTCTCACCGATAGCATGTCCACATGGCATTTTGGCGCGCTGACTACCAGGATCGTCGTCCCACGTGATCATATCCGGGGCATCAGACAGCTCTACGGCGTCGTCCAAGACTTTTTCCATGGATGTTGTCGGTTCCGGGTCATTGCCTCCTGGAAGTTGAAACACTACAAATAATGTTGATCTTTCTTGTAACTTGTAATCAGTAAGATACTGTTTCTTTCCATTTACTTCTGCTTGTAACTGTTTTCCTGAAAAAGTATGAAAAATCTGTAAAAGTGACTGATAGGACATTGCAAAATATTTTAACCCGTTACTAGTCCACAATATGATGTTTTGAATGCTTCATAGTTAACATCTCTGACCAGATTGTGTAAATATAAAAAACATGCTTACAGATCACATCTCGAATCCTGCTCGGGTCATATTTTAGTGTGAGAAAGTTTGTCCGTCTGCTTATCGAAGCAGGTGGTTTTGTCCAGGCGATTCAGTTTCTCAATCATCCAAGAACTGATCACCTCGATACAAGTGAAAGAATCTTGAACGGAATTTGAACGCCATTCTTTCTCTCCAACAATGAAAATGATACGATTTTGTTGTTGTTGGAATTTTAATTCTTAAAACATTTTCAAAACATTTTTGTTAAATACTTACAAATTATTCCATCGTTTCGTTGAAAGACGATGCTTCTGACAATAATCGGTGAAAGGGATCATATATCAATATGCTTTGATTTTCTTTGCTTCTCCTGCTTGTATGGTTATTTGTTTCACCGGTACAATGCTAACAACGCCATGGTAAAGCTTGTTACCAATGCGGAACTTTATAAAACGAAGCAAGCTACTTTTCAATAAACTGTTTACTCGAGGATATTAAAGCCTAGGCTTATCAATGACCTCATAAAGTATCAAGACCGTTTTCACAATATTGTTGATAAGTATGATGTCTGTATCCGAAATTGTCCTGGATATATTTGACGTCGCAATAGTTCCATGTTCTTCATTCTCAAGTTGTATTTCTCATGTCGTAGATGGTGTAACTAGCTAGACAAGAGGTACTTATTCTTTCGGTACACCCAGTCTCATGTCCGAAATGGAAGTTTACTTGCCAGTTTTCAAATCTTTTTACTTTGCTTTTTGGATTGTGACTTAAAATGGACCGATATTTGTGTTTGATTTATTCGATGTATTTTCCTTTTGCTGACTCAACAGAGATTCCGTATTTAGGCCGTTTACCTGCAAATATAACTCTTTGGCTCTCAGCAGGTATACCATTCCATTCACTTATCTTTCTAAATAATTCCTCAACCGAGGCATCCTGAAATAGACCACGTGACAATTTCAAATAAGTGACCATTTGGAAGTCTTAAAAATACTATATTATATGATATTATTTTATTAAATTATACTTATTACTTACGAACTTTGTGAGGCTAGGGATGTCTAGCTTCATTTTTGTTGCACATAATATTAATGACTACACAACATTTCTAATACAATTTGAAAAACTCTTATTTTTGCCTTTGTACATTTTTATTTAATTTAAATATATTTTTTGAATTTACCATTATACCATACCTTGTGAATATCTATCACAGTGTTCCGTCCCTGTGTACCCGCTGTAATGAGAAGTTTCATTGTCTCAGTCTGTTGGATGTCTGCAATCATGTGAAGTAAAACCGAAAGTAAAAATAAAAATAAAATATATTATGACATAATATCTAAACTTATTAAAACTAAAACGAAATCGAAAGTAGATAAATGCACCTGAGTTCATTGTACATTGTGTGTCATGATGGATTTTACTTTAAATACAACGTTGAACAACACATACTCGGCGGCAGCCAGGGCAAGAATCATCATCCTAATTTATTTACAACCAGTGTTCCATAAAAAACGCACATTTATAATAAAATAAATGAAATTTCAAAATAACCCTAATTAACAAATAACTGTTACATGTACATGTAATCCATTAAAATTCAGCATTTTTTGTTGGAAAATGAACCACACCACCATTTTGTATTAATAACTAGAGACTAGAGCAAACTTGTTCTTGTGTGCTTTGATACTGCCAAGTACATAGAGGAATTCATGTAGTGTTTTTCTGAACAAAAATGTAAAGTTACTTTTGCTGTATATTTTAAAACATGAAACAATAGACAAAGAGATCAGGGATCATGCACTTTTACACCAAATGTTCTTCTATCAAACTTGGAAGAGTGTTTGCTCCGTAAGTGGGAAGTCGCCACGGAATTCGAACCCCGACAAGGTCTGACCCAAGACTTGAATATGTGTAGTGACT
Organism: Anadara kagoshimensis; assembly: GCA_021292105.1. NCBI lineage: Eukaryota > Metazoa > Mollusca > Bivalvia > Arcoida > Arcidae > Anadara > Anadara kagoshimensis. Next base: position 12,308,336 of record CM037874.1, on the reverse strand, counting down.
GTTCTTTCGCCAAGTCCTCGACAGTACGAAATGAAAGTCACAGTTCTTTCGGATGGGAACTTAAAATAAACGAGGTCCCGTGTCACTCTGTAAGCGTTGCTCGATAAAAAACCCTGCTGTAAAAAACATCAGCGCAACGCACATGCAAAATTCCTGCACCTTCGCCTATAGCTGGCGACGTCTCGATATAAGCAAAATATTCTCGACTTGGACGTTAAACGCCATTACTTAACTCTTCTATCAAATATTCATAAATTCAAACTTTGTCATATATACAAGTTTGAAATATTTAACTACAAATCCACACATTCCAGCCATCTGATTTTTCCCTAGGTCTGAACTCTCCAAAGATTGGTGAAGATTTTTATAGTTACCGACTAGAACCAAAAGAACTCCAATAAACCCAGAGGTTGTAAATATGAATATTTTAGCAGTAGTAGTAGCTGTAGTTAGTTCTATGGTCCATAAAACATTCTTCAGAATCTCAGTCTTGGTCATTTTTTAAAAACTTAATGAACAGAAGAGAATATTTGAGAAAATTATTATTACTTACCTCGATTTGTGAAATAAACGAGATTGTTTGATATCTGTCTCGGAACCCCGTCTTAGTGTAACTACGCAGATGAAAATCCCCACGTCCCGTAATAAAATGAAAGCGAAACTAAACTGGAAAACACGATACTACAAAAGGTTGTATGACAAGGTTCATTTTGATGATAATAATTTGTAATTACGAAGGCCTGGAAGGAACCAAAGAAAATATCAAAATGGAAAAAAATCGTTCTTTAGATTTACTCGAACAATTTACTCATTCGATTGAACGAAAAAGCTAAATCAATCGGACGAATTAATAATCATTCTTATGGTCACAGGAATTCTTATGATTTTGCCCTTCCATGCCCCTTAATCAGAAACAATTCGTCATATTTTCTGATTTGTTTAGTTGTAACTTTCCTGAAAAGGGATGTGCTCGAATGTAAGGTATGTCGTTGAAACGTAAATAAAATCATAGGTGGTGGGGGGGGGGGGGGGGGGGGGGGTATCTCGTATACAGTTTTACGTCATGAAATCATTAATTGAGACTTGGGGGTTTAAAAAGATTAAAAAAAACCATAACTTAATGTAATCATTTTTGAAAAAAATATTCGAATGTATGATTTTTAAAGACATCTTTGTTGTGAATGCTGAAAAAATAAAATAAAGGTAACAACTAGTCTGGGTAGGTGGGTATATATTGTACTCGTCTATATATATTCGATAGGTCTAGATCTTAATTGAGTTCAAGATCCTTGCCGCTACTGTTATTTTACTCTAGCGTAGAGTGTTAAACTCCGGGTAATTGTTGGCTATAATAGTCCATTCAGCGGGGAATTTTGCTGAAAGATCTCCCACATGCGGTAGAGCACTCGCTTAGTTAGGGTGGTAGGTCTAGGGTTTAAGCCTCTATCAGAATTTGCATTCTTCACTGCTCCCGTCAATCAAAAGGAGATGCATTCTCATGGGGAGTCCAATATTTCCTATGCTAAACTTTTTAATTTACCTAATTTTTAGAAAATGAAGAAATCACAATATTCAAAGGACATTGTTTTATTATTCATTTTCGTTCATAATTTCATTTTTTTGAATGGGATTATGTAGGTTTTAATCTGTCTGTCCGTCCCCATAAAGAGTACCAGCTATTTTGTGTAATCAACGGCTCTTACAGCTTTTGGTTAACAAGTTCCAAACTTTACAGGTTGTTTCTACACACATTAAACATGTGTACCTCCTATTTTGGCTGTATTGTATACTTATTTCTGTCATATTTTACGGACAGGCCAACTTAGTCATTTTTTCAACAATATTGCTCTCAAGCGGTACACATTTTGTGCAATCAATTCCTCTACAGCTTTTCAACCAACACCTCCTACTAGTATTTTTGTTGTATTATATAATTATTTTCAGATGTTATCGATTGTTAATCTTAGTTGTCATATACCATTTTTAAATTTAATCATAAAATACATTCAAAAATGGTATATGACATAGTCATTTTTCAACAATATTCCTCCTAGCGGTGTCCATTTTATGTATTCAACTCCTCTTACAGATTTTGACCAACAGATTCTGAAACTTTACAAGGTCACGATTTCTATACACATTGAACATGTACAACTCCTATTTTCTTTCTGTTCATATTATATTGCACAACAATATTCTGTAGAACAGATTTCAGCTACTCAACTCCCGTTAGAGCTTTAACTTTCTAAATTATGCTTGTACAAACAACTTATGCATCTTGGTTAAATGGGGTTTTGCGTCCTAGTCAAGAATATTTCACTTATATCTAGCTATAGGTGAAACTTATGCATGTGAGGGAGATATCAATAGTCGCTTAATGACAGTTCTTGTAGGGAAGTTTGCAAACTATTAAAGTGGGGATATGTGTGACCCACTAGATCATAGTACATTCTAGTTTGACAATAAAATTTTAGTTTAAGATAGGAAAGGAATAGAAACAATCGAATCACCTTCAAAAGAGAGAGTCACGTCCCTGGTATGATTGGTATGGAGTTATATGTCCCAGTCAAGAGTAACTCATATCGAGATGTCACCAGCTATAAGTCAAGTGAAGTGACAGGAATTTTGACCTTTGAAGTATGCTAATGGCAATGTGCAGGAAGGTTTTTTTTTACATGCCAAGCCTGTCGTGACACAGGGCATTTGCTTTTAATGTTTCTTCCGAAGAACCTTTCTAAATAACAAGTGCTTGGTGAAAGAACAATCACTACTCATTTTCAAGTCTTGGTCATACTGGTCGGGTGGTTTGAACCTATGACCTCTCGGGCTCCCACATATGAAGTAGGCACATTGGCAGATAGGCCACATGTAGAGGTTAAACATGCTGGTTACATGTAGTCATTAAACTCTGACAATCACCTGTTAGTCTGGTGTCTGGCAGGAACTAACACGGACATAAATATTAAGGTGAACATGATGATATATTTATTGTTCAATAAGACATAAATTATATAAAGATACATCTGGTTTTGTATTTACATAATACTTTATATCACATTTACAGCAACAAAATGAAGCTACAACTCCAATAAAACTATTTCATAACCAACATCTGGTGGTGCCAGGATACAGCAACAAAATGAAGCTACAACTCCAATAAAACTATCTCATAACCAACATCTGGTGGTGCCAAGTAAGGCAAAGGTATCCTTAATGAATGGACGGATAATTGTAAATATAGTTCCAAAAATTGTCTTTATCAGTAAAATACCTGCATATTGTTTTGTATAATTGTGGTCTGAACAATACAAAGAATATTTAAAATCAATAAAATTATATCACAAATTCAGAATAGTGCACTTTTCAACAGGATCCAACTTCAAGTTCTAACAGATATTTGAGCTGAAGAGAAATGACTACTTTTAAGAAATGAAAATGTTCTTCAAATGAATATATGTACAAAAATACTTAAAAGTGGTTTGTTTAAACCAATACAATTCACATTTATCTTTCTAATCCTTTAAAAATAAATCTGGTGATTTTATTCCAAGATACAGATAGTTAAATCTCTTAATTTTGTGCAAGTAGTATTAGTTGAAACAACTTGCAGTACCCTACAGTATATTTTATTTCCCCAATTTATCCTCATTTTTTAAGTTTTAATGTTAATCAAAATATTGTAAATCACTTTATGATTGCATCACAGCTTTATATTGCATACATCTGGTTAAAAAAACACTTCTAATTTGCATATTTATGTCTCTTGGTAACAGAATTCCATCTTTCAAAATTCAACAATGTATTGTTAATAAATACTTTCTTGTTTATGCAAATTTTTCATTTCTGTGTTAAGGTTTTTCATGATTCTCTTTTAATTTGACATTTTACTTCTAAAATAAGTTATTATGTATTAGAAATTTTGGATGTTGATGCTCTTCCTCATGCCCATGCATTCTACCTCATCGATAAACAATGTGTTAGATTTGACCTCGATGTCTTCCTCTAGGGACAGCTGATTACGTATAAGCCCTTTAAGTGAGTCTTCTGCATTCTGAAGACGTTCCTGCAAGCGTGCGACGGATTCCTCGATCTCGTTTACTTCCTCAATCAGCCTGTACTGTACTGGATCTCTACACAGTTCCACGTTTGGTCTGTTTGTTCTGGTGTCCAGGCGAGTTTGTGACAATTTCATCGGTAATTCCTTATCAGCGATAGCTTTCTGGAGTCTAGCAATGTTTTCTTCAATTTCTTTGATCTGGTTAATGACCTGTTAATATTCAACAATTAAAAATTTGTTAATTTGTGTGTAATTAAATTTTATGCATAACCTGTTTTCTGATTGGTTGAAGTATTTTATCTATACCTTTATAGATAAAATTTTTTAAATCAGTCGAAATATTTCATCTGTATATATAAATGAATTGATTAAAACTATCAAACTAAGTCGATTGTACAATGAACAGATATGCCTAAAAAGGTGACATTGACACCCCTAAATAAGTAATGGTATGTTCTTTTGTTTTGATTTTCAGATGAATTTAGAAACCAAATAGCATATTATTGATATCAAAATATCAAATGTTGGATAAATGTGAAGACACCGTTAAGAAAATGTACATTATATATGTGATTTGGATTTGAAATGTATATCAGATTTATTAAGGATCGAATAAAAACTTTGAAAGACAAAAAAAGCATATTATTGATTTGTTTTTATTTATAGTGATATTTTATATTTACCTAAGAATATAACATATATACTGTATATAAGAACATCTGTCACATCTAGGTTAAAGTTGTAGTTAGTATATTGTAAGTGGTTCTCAAATAAAAACTTTGGAGTCTGATTGTAATCAAGTATACATGCATGATGCTTTAATTTTTATGATCAATGTCTGGGGTATTTAAGTTATATGTATTAAATTTAAAAGAAATGTTGTAAAAAAATTACTCAGTGTTAGTATTCAATTGGCATGAGAAGCAACAGTTGCATTGGTTTTTAGACGGTCACTACTCCCTATTGCATAACAAGATATATTAATCTTTTTCATAGCTTCATTTTTATTTATTTAATATTTATGTAATCAGCCTGTCACATCTAACACTTTTGATTTTGTATGCTGATAAATAAATGTTTCATACAATTTGACCTCAGAGAAATAACTTTACCCTCTATGATACCAAAAGATGAGTTTTCACATGATGTTACTCGTAATAATGAAGTTTTCTAATTACAATGATTGTTCTTGTACCCAGAAATCACAAATAAATGCCTGTCAGGTCACATAATGAGACTTGGATAGATCATGACTTTTTGAAGGACTGGCCTTCCATTTTTCCAATGAAATTCAAATTTTGACTTAAAAAGCTAAAAGAAATTGGCAGAATAACATAATATTGAATATTTTTTATAAAAAATAAGTTTTTAAAATGTTAACATATAATAAATGGATGGGGAAACAAAAGGAGGACTTCCTGAACTATTATCCATAACATGTACATGGATTGATCTGTATATTGTTTTAGCATTTGTACATTACTACATTCTATTCTGACCAAAATGACTTATTTCGAATCCTGAATTTGTCTGTATAGATTTTCAGGAGCAATGGATAAGATATAATATGATTTACCTTGTTGAGGTGATCTTCAAGTTTACTCTTAGCATCTTTAGTTTCATTGATTCTAGTAGTGAAAGCAAGATTTACATCAGCACATTGTTTCCTCATATCATTGGAGGTCTGCTGGAGAATTCCGTCAATCAGGGATCGTAAATCAATGGAACTCTGGCGTTCACGTTCTCCCTTCAGAATGTTTTCATTTGAGAAATCTTGCCAGTCCTCAGGACATACAGAGCTATAATTGAAAATAGATGTCCAAGTATTTAAGTGCATTGTTTCTCTACATTAAGCAATTACATAAATGCTGCAGTAAGGGAGATAACTCTAGATTAAAAAAAACATTCAAGACATCCAGAAATTTGAATTAGATGCCAAGCTTACTTCATAAAATAAGTTGTAATAATATCAATAGATAGCAAAAATGTGAAATATCTAAAGGCCCTGACTCAGTTTAAGGAGCAATAGGCTACTGGGTTCCTGCTAATCTTAATCGATGACATATATTGCTTACAACACTTCTTATTTTGCAAGGCTAGGGAGTATCTAGCTACTTGTCATGGAATTCATGTGTACTGGATACTTGATAGTGACCAGCCTGATGAACATTACTATAATTTCTTTTAGAATTTTCAATTATGTGATGGGTTCTATACCATTAAACAATTTGTAAAGCCTTTTAATATTTATCACTAAATCATTTACTTTAACCCAACTTTTATTCCTGTGTGATTAACTTTAGCATGTTTTGCGAGGGAAAAAATAATGGTGAAAATTAATAATCAAAACAATGTTTCTGAAAATTGTTTTATTTATACCATTTATATATTATTTCAATATATTTATTTATATATATATTTATTTAGTCCAATATCAAATATCACGAAAGTTAATAGAGCTTTGCAAATGGTTTTGTTAGGAGAATTGCTAAAAATAAGTGGCAGGAATAAAAGTGTATTTACAGTATATTCAGTAACACTTACTTTGCTTCAATCTTTGCTGCTCCATCCTTGAAGCGAAGTCCAGCTGAATTATTTCTAAGATTCTCGCAATACTCATCAATAGAAAGGGCAGAAAATTTGTCTTTTAAATCCTTCTCCAGTTGGAATTTAGCTTTACGGTTTAATCTGGTAAATACATAAAGATTTATAGAAAATAACAAATTTTTACATCAACATAAATTTTTTTTATATACATATGTAAAATAGAGAAATAAAAATCATGAAAAGTCAAGTTTTAAAGTTAATTGCGATTATGTCCAAATTTGTACATGTGACAAATGCATGTATTAATTAAATTAATAATTGATTGTGGGTCCATCTGTCAATAATACTTTGTGTTTGTCTACATCTGTATATCATACTTTGTTTTCAGAGATGTAACTTTTTAAGTTCAAATTGTCTATTGGTTCTGTTGTTATTAACATATTCAGGCCATAGTGTATATGAGAAGTATTTTGTGTCACAGGTCATTAATGTTTCTAAAATACAATGAAACAGTTTTTTCCTCGCTGTCTTTCTTTTTTGTGTAGAGATCTTCAGTTTAAAAGTTTAGAATGGTATAACAGATGTGGATCTCTTTCTGTAGGTACTCTTTTCCTTTTCATACAGTTAATATATCACAGTTGTCTTATACTGTATAAGAAAATTCACAAGGAACTGAGGAAGACATACGTCGTATTTGTGATTTTTACAGTGACTCTTGTACTGTGAACATATCCTCTCAGCAAAAACGTCTTATTTCCCATGGTACACTGTCCCTATAATCTGAACTGTGAAAATTTCTTACCGCAAAATAGTTTAGAAAATCAAAACCGCGAAAGTTTCCTACCTGTAGCTAATGTTTCTTATTATACAGTAAATGACCTTGTGAATCTGTTGTTTATAATGCATAAGTACCAACCTGATTTGTTCCTGGGATTGTTCTAGTGTTCTCTGTAACAAGGCCTGGACACCTTCTATTGTTTCTACTTCTTTCAACAATTGTTTTTGTACATCATCATGAACCAGGTCAATGGCACGTCTTTTCTCCCTAAAACAATAAAATATAAACATGAATAATAAGTTTTCACTCTTACAATTAGAGGAAGGTTTTGTGTCTAATGTTTTAGATTTTTAACCTTTGGGTCTTAAATCTCTTGTAAATTTTAATGCTCTTGAAAATTTATTAAGACATTAATATATACTTGGATAAAAATGTTCTGAAAAAGACAAAGTCTCTCTCTCTCTCTGTGAAAAAATTTAGCTGTCAGGAAGAAATTTTAAGCTATGTAAAGTGATTCAGGTGTGTGTGTGTTTCCTGTTAGATAGACATTGTTTAGCTATGTGAAGTTGTTCAGGTCTCTCTCTCTCTCTCTTACCTGTTAGCTAGACATTATTTAGCTATGTGAAGTGGTTCGTGTGTGTGTGTGTGTGTGTCTTACCTGTTAGCTAGACATTGTCTGGCTATGTGAAGTGGTTCAGCTGTAGCCTCTAAAGCTTTCTCTACTCTTGTTTTAAACGCCAACAAATTATCTATTTCTATACATAAACCATTCAGTTTATCATCCAGTTCCTGCTTCCAGTATTTAATATCATCTATTCTTTGTTCTGAAGAAAAAATAATTCAATTAATATATCATGTAATTTTTAGGATTGTAGTGTTAACAAAGGTTACAACTTTCTTATTACAGTTAAACCTACCTAAAAGGCCACCTCTATTAAGACTCACCTACTTTTAAAGGCCAGTAACATTTTATCCCAAATAATCTTAATCTATGTTATCGCAACCTTTTTAACTACTTTTAACGGTTCCCATTGTTACCCATTATAGACAAGATTGACTGTATTTAGCATAATTTAGATGGCAAATTTATCCACTTTAAAAATGAAACAGAAGTTCTATTCATCATATATAAGAGAAAAACACAAAGACAAAATCTAGTATAGGGAAGTGTCTAATTTAAATTCAATATGCTTTCTATATCAAAATACTTACGGAATTTTTTGTTGACATCTCTCTGTGTCTTCTCGGTTCTTTTTTCAGTTTCATCAGACAGACGTTTAGATTCCTCTACAAGTCGTTCTGATGCGGCTCTCTCTACTTCTGCATTTGCATACTTAGTTAAGTTGGATGTTTTCCAATCTTGGTGTGTGAATCTTGTTGGAGGCTGTACTAATTTTGCCATCTTGCTACAATATGCAAAATAGTTAAAATGAAGGAATGAATGAATGAATGAGGACAAAATAAACCCCTTATCATTTTATAATTGTTTCTATGATATTGCATTTTGCAGAAACCCAGTGCAATCATGGCATTATATGTGAAAGTTTGTATAAATTTTAACACAAGGGTTAAGCATTTAATGAAAAGGAGAGAGCATGTTTTCGACAAACCCTCAGAGAGGTAGCATTTCACTCAAATACTGCATCATGAACACTCCATATAATTTTGGTTTCTCAGCAATAATGTATTGAAGCAAGTGTGTGTGTTCAATGGTATGTGTGTTGTCGAAGATTGAAATGAAAAATTGATTGAACATGCAAGAAAAATGTTGAGAACCTGATACAAAAATAATAAAATGTGCTTTATAGAAATATAGTTGAGTGGAGAGGAGTAATGGTGTTTTAAATTCCAATTAAGATTCTTTCAGTTATATAGAGACAATCAATTCTGAGTGAGATAGAGGAAACTGGATTCCAGTGTACCTGGAAAAAGCGTTGACTTTTTGCATGCAAGTAACAAACTATCTCCTACTAGAATACGTCTCAAATGGTCAAAGTGATTAGCCTGAGTATCATAAACATAACACAGAAAAATGGACAGGTGACATCATGAACTATGTTACATCATGCTTCTGTGAGGTGTGATAAATCGGACAGTGAGTGTCACTCTGAGACACTGTCAATTCATGGTAATTATAAAGTGTCTACAATCAAATTACAACTTAAAGAGTGTGACATAAGAATTAAAATAACACATATGCAATATGATTATTTTGTTGTAGTCATGCATGGCACTTATCTTCTTTGGATAATAACTTCCTTCAGCAGGTTGAAGATACTGACTGTTATTGTATTGGTGCATCGAAGTTAAATTATTTTCAGTTTCAGACATAAATATCCATCGTCCTTATCTAAGTCGTTCGTTTTAAAATAAAACATCGTCATGAAAAGTGAATTGTCGTGTTTGTCACACACTCTTTGACAGTGTAAAACATTTGTCTGTTTACATGCATAGTGATATTTAATTTCAGCTTGAAAAGAAAATTTGGGGGAGAATATAAATAAGTAATTTTTCATCTTTGAAGGAAAACGTTTACGTTTTGTCAGAGTAAAGTCTACAAACCTTTTACAGATGTCCTTGTTTCCTTTTAAATGTTAGAATTCGTCAAGATGGCAATGTACACAGGGTGGAAGAGTTCTTAGCAACCTGGTTGCTAAAGCAAACTATCGAACATTATGATTGGATTCCATATACCGGAAGTGTAAGACCAACCAATACTTGTTACAAATGATTTGATTGGATAATATGCATTGACCCCCTACGCCCTAAGAGTGTGTTATAAACACATGAGTCTCGTTATTCCAGTCACTATTCTACGGATCACACCATACGCATCAACGTGTCGTAAGATATCTAAGGTGTAAACAGTAAACATGGACCGAGACAAACCAGTCACGCCAATATCACGCTCTCCTTTTTGTGAGAGACAGAGAGCAAATGTTTTAGCATCAACAGGCCCTCCACCTGAGAGCGGGTTTAAAACTGCGATTATTGGACTCGTAGCGGGTATGTTATTTATAATATTTGACCTGATTTCATCATAAGTTGCTGTCAAACTTAAAACACCTGTGTAAGTTAACAGTTATCTTTATATATGCTTATTTAGGACAAGGAGTTAGGACTTTGTACTTTGCAGAAAACTTTTCCCCTCTAATTTAGTAAACTTTACTTTAGAAGTTTAGAAAATTAAAAGTTGGTTATTTATAAAGCTGTTTTTAAAGCCTGTAACTTAACACAAAATTTAAAAAATCTGATAATTATTTAAAAAAAAGGAAACATGCTATTACTACATAAACTTGTAATTGTTACTTTGGAAAATTATTCAAAAAGTTTAAAAAAAAAAAATTTAAGGAGATAAAATAAAAAATATTTTATATACAAAATTATGCAAAGTTACTCTTATATCTGTAACTTTTGACTCAGTGGAGAGATTTACGATAAAATGTGTTTAGTGATTAGGCTTGAGTAAGTAAAAGTATCAAAACTTTATTCAACTTTATTTGGAATTTCTAAACATAGTATACAGTTAATTAAGATATTTACAGTTATAAAATTAGCATCAAAATTGTTTTTAATATGCATGCTATTTCCAATGGTCCCAATCTAATCATTCAAATGATATATATACAGTTACTATGTTTCCATTCCTGGTAGAGAAAAACGCCATTGGCTACTAATTTCTGAGGAATTCTTTCAAAAAGTAACCTATTTTAACAAATTTGTGAAAAAATACTTTAAAAAGGACTATATTTTCACAAATTTTGAAAATTTGGCTACTAATTATTTTAAATTTATGGAAACCTAACAGTTACAATATTCAATTTAATGTCACATTTTGACCAATCTAATCTTTATGTTAAAATGGGATTTGGCAATAAATTGAGTAAATGAAATGAATCAACAATCTAATTAGAGAGATCTATTTTTTCTATGTTGACGTTTTTTTTCAATTAAAAGTACTAAAATTTGGGACCTTTTTGTATGGAAATTGTACCAAAATTGAACACCTAACTATAAAAATAAACCAAAGGACAACATTATTGAGGGGCATAAAAATGTTGTATGGTACAAGTTTGTATTTCAACATCAAGCTTAAAATTTACTTCCAATTTTAGTGTCATGTGAGAACTTAAGTTTTGCTTGAAGGTTTATAAAATGCATGCATGATTTGTTATTCACTATTCGAGAAGTGCCCCTTTGATGTCTGGCCACTGGAGACAGATCCTATTATGAGAAAGTTGGTCAGTTTGCTTGCTGAAATTCTGGTTTTCTGTGGGTACTGTGGTTTCCTCCACCATGGCAAAACAGACATCCTTGATATATGTATGGACTGGGGCATTAGAATCCATTACAGTACTCTATTCAACTCTCTGATGTAGTTATCTGACATTAAGTTTCTACTTGCAAGCATGAATATTTGGGTATCTTTGTATGCATTGTTGTTAGCAAATTTAAATGTTTTAAGAGTAAATCATTTAGTTTCATTTTGTATCACATTACTTGGAAGTGTTTACTTGTTTAAAGAGAAATGTAATGCAGTAGGGTACATAGATCTTATGTATATATGTATTTAAATAGATATATGTTCATTATGTCATTACCGGGTATTGTATATAAAGTAGAGAGTTGAGTGTACTCATAAATTATCTTGTGTGTTTACTCTAACTATTTTCCTTCACATCCTTTTAATTTCTTTTTTCATATCCTCTTCCATGATTTCCATCACATCTTTTTCAATTATTTCATCACATCAGCTTCAATGTATTCTTCTGATCATGTGATTTAAGACTTTTTTTCCAGTGAAACATAAATTACCCTTGTATTGATCAATAAATAAAAAATAGTCAATTAAGAACTACCTTTCAACTAGACATTCAGATTAATTGACTTTGTACATCCAAGTCAAGAATATTTGACTTATATCAAGATGTTACCAGCTATAGATGAAGCAGTAGAAATACTTAAAATTTTGCAGTTTGGTCAGAGCAATGTGTCAGGAAGGTTCTTTGGCATAACGTCTAACGTGAGACAGGGCATCAGTGTTTAGGGTTTCTTCCAAAGTAGTCTAGATTTTCAGGATTGGTTCATGTCATAAAATAAGACATATACATGTATATGTACCGGTATATATGTGAAAACGCAAGTAGTCAAATTATTTGTAAAAATATTCATAAGATAATCACCATTCAATTTGTATTTAAAAGTTTTACATAAAAATTTTAATGTATAGTTATTTTTGAACGGCAGTTGTATACATATATAGGAAGTTAAAAACATGGTCATATTAATACAGGTACATTGTATATAGGTAGGTAAACAACTTTGACCTGTCTGCTTGACCTTTCATAAGGAACATGTATATAGGAGGTTCCACACAATACATGGGTAGTATTAGGAGTTGCAGTTAATACAGAAACAATGCATGTTTCCCATGTAGACAGTGAAAAAAAGTGTCATGTACATAAATGTACTCCCTTTTAGTAAAGTATTTAAATTAAAGGTCAAGCAGACAGGTCAATGTTGTTTTCTTATATACATGTGTATATGGCTGATTATTTAAGTATGCATCAGTAGATTTGTTTGTGATTGTTTTTGTTTGAAACTAAGATAGCCTTGATTCACGTTTCAAACATGTGAAGTGTTCATTGATCCATGGTTGCATGTTCATTAAGATTTTACGTAATGTTTTGTAAAACATGTTCCGTCATTCTGTACTAGGAAGTAATTCTACTGTGAGACATTTAAATCATATCAGAATATTTAATTGTAGATGTTGTTAAAGAAATCCTATCCCAGTCTTTTGTATAGTCCTAATTTTAGCATATCTCTGCAATAAATAAAACAAAATTTTAATCAACTTAATCAAGTATGTCATTGACTCATTGACTACCTGGTTTTTAGTAAACAACATTTTACTACCAATAAACACTACCCCCACCTCAGTAATACTTTTTGTTGAGTTTTGTTTGACATATCACAAAAAATTGTTTTGCTTCATTCAAACAAAAAGTGATCAATACATTTCTTTTGCTAAAATTTGATCTTTATGTTGTTTGTCTAGGGATTTTTGTCTTAACAGAAAGAGGGGGGAGAGAGAGCTTGTTTCTATTACTTACAACATTTATCTTGGTTTAGATGGTATATATCATTTTTTGTTGCTAGATGGTATCACTTATCTTGGCTAGATGAAAGCTTTTGTTCTGGTTAGGTGGTAGCACTGATCTAGGATCAGCAGTCAGCAGTAAATAGTAAGAGACAATTACATGTAACATTAATAATCTCACCTTATAGTGAGAAGCCAGTCACAGGTCTGATAGTTACCCATCATGTCTAGCTCTTATTCCATTTCAATAAAATTGTTCTAGTTTGGAAATTCAGGTCATCTTTGGATTGTTCTGTGTATTGTTTCAGTGTTCAATTCAGAAATATGGTTAATGGGGTTATTCTGGCACACACAGGGCTCATAATTTCAAAAATAGGGTTGTCATACAAGAAAATTAAAGGCATATTATTTGAAAAGATCAGTGTTATACCAAAGAAAAATAAAAAGGAGATTAAATTTTTTCAAACTCAACCAATACTAAAATGACGGAATAGTGTTGTCACACTGACAGTATTTTGGTGGACAACGTTAATTTTTGGGGGCTAATGATGCAAGCACCTTTTCTGGATGAGCACTGTTGCTGTAGACCATAGATAAAACTGACCAATATGACAAAGGGCCCTTGCATCACTGACCACTAAATAATAATTTCATCTCTCAAAATACTGAAAATACTGTCAGTGTGTCAATATATACTGCTAGGCTATATGGCTTTAGGCCTTGGAGAAAACTGACCAAAACAACATAGACTATATTGGCCTACATGTAGGTCATTGGTAGGTCATTATGTCACATGTACTTTTATAAGTGAAGTCAAGTAGGTACTGTTGTTTGTCCAGTATTAGGTTAAGGTAAAACTTTGTAAATTATGCTAACAATATATATAAACATATTTATCTAATAAATAAAATTTCTGAGACCAAAGGCAACATATTTCAGTTTGCCTTGTATTTCTAAGTGTGCAAAGTATGCATGCACTGCAGATGTGTAAAATAGGTACTTAACATATGTAAAGTATGTGCTTAACATGTGTAAAATAGGTGCTTAACATGTGTATAATATGCACTACACATGCCTAATGTATGTGCTTAACATGTGTTAAGTAGGAGCTTAACCTGTAAAAAGGGTGCTCAAAATGTGTGAAAAAGGTGCTTAACATGTGTAAAGTAATACATATACACAATGTTTGTGCTTAACATGTGTAAAATAGGTGTTTGACATGTGTAAAGTTGGAGCTTAATATGTAAAAAAAGGTGCTAAACATGTGTAAAATATGTGCTTAACATGTGTAAAGTTGGAGCTTAACATGTAAAATAGGTGTTTAACATGTGTAAAGTTGGAGCTTAACATGTAAAATAGGTGCTTAACATGTGTAAAGTTGGAGCTTAACATGTAAAATAGGTGCTTAACATGTGTAAAGTTGGAGCTTACCATGTAAAATAGGTGCTTAACATTTGTAAAGTAGGAGCTTACCATGCTTAAAGTTGGAGCTTAACATGTGTAAAGTTGGAGCTTAATATGTGTAAAATAGGTGTGTAACATGTGTAAATTAGGAGCTTGACATGTGAAAATGTGCATAACATGTGTGAAGTATGTGCTAAACATGTGTGAAGTATGTGCTTAACATGTACAATAGGTGCTTAATATGTATAAAGTATCCATGCAATACATATGTACAAAGTATGCACTACACTTGTTTTCCCACATGTATTCCAGCATGTTATGTTTATCCAGTGTGAAAATGGATGATTGATTTATAATAAAATTGACCATGACATATTCATTTATGATAATATACAATCTGGCTAATACACATGGATTTAAGGCCATGCATATTGCATATAAATAGATCAAAGCAATATTTTGTGTACTTGGCAACAGTCAAAATGCAACCAAAAACGGATAAACAACAAAAGTCCATGGAAATACAGTAAAAAGCAAACAAGAGAAGAACAGAAACATATTTGTTACTGTGCAGGACCACTGATAGTGAATTATTCTTATATTGAACTTGTCTAATGGTGTGGTTATAGTAGTTTGATGGTCCAAACTAACCCATTTGTTAAATACGAAAACTGCACTATAAATTTACATAAAACTAATTTTATGATTAAATTAATTTTGGAAATAAGATTTAAAACTGAAAAAAAACTTTTCTGCAGCATTTGTCAGAACATTTTGTTAAACCTAGAGGCGAATATTTTATCCATGTCCTTGACAGAATGTACTATATATTTATGTGAAGATTACTCTTAACATAATATATGTAAAACCATTATAAAAAGACGGGTATACATAATCACATTTAGTTTGTATGAATATTTGGTTTGTATTAAAATTCGCTATTTTTTGTTCCACAAGAAGTTCATGAAAGTTTGCTGACACAAATATTTCCACCTTTGAATGTTTATGAAAACTGGCACTATTAGTAGACAAAATGCACTAATTATTTTAAAAAATCAAACTGGTCGAATTTTAATAATTGAAGTGATAAAAGTAATTGTGTTCCAAATTTGATAGTATTCATTCTTCAAATTTTGTGTACGAAAACCCAATGATGGTCGATATATAAGTTTTATCTTTGTGAAAGTGACCTTGGCATGAAATTGGGAAAAATCATTTGACAAAATCCAAATGTTTGGAAAAAGAAAATCTTTTAATGATAATCTTTCCATATTTATCTGTTTACTGATACTTGTTATACATGTATTATACACATTTATCATGTTTATACTGCTAAGAAATTGATTTACTCATACATGTTATAATTACTTGAATACACATGGATGTATATTTAAATGTAAGTTATTATGAAGAGATACAAGCTATGCTGAGTGCTTAACACAAGAGTTTCCTCTCAGTTCTTGTATAAAAATCATTGGAAATTTCCACCTACAAAATTGGGGAAAATGTGCACTTTTGGGCATTTGGAATGGGTCCTTTATCCAGACACTGAATAATGGTTGGAAAAATCCCTGTGTAGGTATATAAGTTGGAGAATTGCTGACAATGAACTGATTATAGGTCAACTTGTGTAACTATTAGATAAGATGTGTAAAATTTAAATTAAATAGGTCATTTTAAAATATGACCTTTGCCATCGGGTTGGGTCATGAAGTAGCTTAGATTTGATTTGATGAGGAGATTTGAGTTCTAGTCTGAAATGTTTTACTGATAACTATTGAGACATCTTGAGTGCTAGTAAAACAAAGAATTTATTCAACCATTTAGGCCTTAGTTAGACCCATTTGGTCCAAAGAATTAAGACAACTTTATACCCATTTCGGCACTTCAAGTTAAGAAACTTTTAGACCTGTTTAAACCCACAAAATTTGACAACTTTAGGTCAATTTGGGCCCAAGATGTTAGACAACTTTAGACCTATTTAGATAAAAAAATTAGATGACATTAAACACATTTAGGCCAAAGAAACTAGACAATCATGAACTTTAGAGTTTAGACTCACTTGATCCATTTGCTTGTAACATGTGTTCTTTGACAGTCTAATTGGTTCTTTCTTTTTTATACCATTACCAGTGATTCTGACTACTGGACTTAAAATGCTAAACAATGAATAAACATGACCACCATTTTTCAATGCAAATGCACGTAATTCTTATTTTACAAACATTTATATCAATAAGTATTGCATGTGTACATTTTGAGAATGTGACTTATTTTACCAATAGCTTAAATACATCAAAACATATATGATTAGTGAAACTAAGCATTGGTGTCCATCATTGTGTTTAAAGTTAAAAGAATAATATTTTTCTGATGGACTGTATGTGCAGCAAGCAGAACTATCTTACACTTCTGATAACTTGACATTGTGATACAAGCAATAAATAATCTTGGATTCACAGAATGAAATAAAATCAATTGTGGCGGATTGATTTTTATATAAAAATTATTCAGCATAATTATTTTCCTGTGTTTTATGAGCATGGAAATTTGTTATCTATAAATAATGTATTTTAAAATAGAATTTTTGTAGTTATTCATTGCTGTAAAACTGAGGGTAGTCTTTATATACTTTGTAGCACGTAATTGTAGATTAATTTATTGATTGAATGGGGTTTTATGTCTCAGTCAAGAATATTTCACTTATATCTAGATTTCACCAGCTATAGGTGAAGTTGCTGAAATTTTGACCGTTGCATTGGGCTCAGGAAGGGGAAGGGAAGTTTCTTTTAAATGTGCCATATCTACTGTGGCACGGAGCATTGGTTTTTATGGTCTCTTCCAAAGGACCATGTGACTTTCATTTGGCATCTCTGAGTGCTTGGCAAAAGAACAGTCACAACCTATATCAGCTACAGCTGGGGTTCAAACCCACAACCTCCCACATATGAAGTTAGCACTTTACCAACTGAGCTACCCTAATGGTATATATAATTGTAGACCTGATATACCTAGTTATTAAGTTGGAAGAATTAGACAGACAGATATTGATTCTTATAGACCTTATACGGTGATTTTGTTCAATTAGGGGAAATTTTCTCTCCTGATTACCTAAAAAATCTTTCTCATTATTCCAGTTGATGTATTTAAAGAGATTGAAACTTCGGATCCATTTTCTGTGATAGAATGAAATAAATGTTGCATTTTCTGCGATACCATTCACCAGCGACTTTGATTTACTGAGTTTGTCATGTAGTCAGTTTAATTTCACCCAAGATTGATCAACTCTAAAAGTTTTTAACTGTGTAACATTGATTTCTGGGGTTTGTGTGATAAATGTTATCGTCTCTTTCCTTATTGATTCCCTACGCTAACTTTCTCAGCAGATGTGTGTATCACGTCGTCGTAATGACTACATCTATTTGGTACGACCACGTCTATTTGTTATTGATCTTCGTGATTTATCCGGTAAGATGTCAGACTGTTTGTATTAGCTCCTTAATTTCTTGTCGGGAGTGGATAAAACTTTGTAAAACATCAGTATATAATATGTAATCCAATAATAGCTCGGGGGCTCTAATTAACGTGATTCTACTTCTGTGTAAGGGAAAAAATAAAGATTCTTGTTAAATAGTTTGGTGAATAGTGAACTTAGTCCTTTATCTATACACTGTATAGTGGATTAATTTGAAGCTGCCTCCTCTTTACATAAACTTCCACTAAATCTACTGCTCCCAGTAACAAATTATCCCTAAAGAAGCAAGTTTACCAAAAACCAGTAATTTACCTATACCAAGCTCAAGTACTGGCCCCGGTTTCACAAGCATTCCTTAGCTAAGATTTTCCTTAACTTAAATTTAGCAAATTTTGGTTATCATTTTTTAGCTCACCTGACCAAAGGTCATGTGAGCTTATGGTATGGTGCAGCGTGTGTATGTGCGTGTGTGCGTGCGTGCGTGCATGTGTGTGTGCGTGCGTGCGTGCGTCGTTAACACACATTTTCGACTTCTCTTCTGAAAGTACTTGGCAGATTTCAACGAGACCTGGTCAGAAGCATGTCTGGGTCGGTGCAATTCAGATTTGTTCGTGGCGTTGCCATGGCTACCATAACTAGGTCAAGGTGACCTAGGGGTGCAAAAATCTTAAAAAATCTTCTTCTCCGAAAGTATTGATTGGAGAAAAAATCTGATGTGATATTTGGGTTCTCTAGGGTCTTAAGCCTATAGTTTGTTCATTTTGTGAAATTCGGACAAAAAATAGGTTACGCGTTTTTGCGTTTAATTTTAAAAAAATAGCTTCAAATTGTTATAACTTGACTATTTGACCAGATAATGACATGGGGTTTTCAGTTTTGACATCTTCTTGTTAGTATCTTCAAAATGAGGTCAAGGTCAGTTGTGAAGGTCGTGACCTAATTTTTAGCTCACCTGACCAAAGGTCATGTGAGCTTATGGTATGGTGCAGCGTGTGTATGTGCGTGTGTGCGTGCGTGTGTGCGTGCATGCGTGTGTGCGTGCGTGCGTCGTTAACACACATTTTCGACTTCTCCTCTGAAAGTACTTGGCAGATTTCAACGAGACTTGGTCAGAAGCATGTCTTGGTCGGTGCAATTCAGATTTGTCCGTGGCGTTGCCATGGCTACCATAACTAGGTCAAGGTGACCTAGGGGTGCAAAAATCTTAAAAAATCTTCTTCTCCGAAAGTATTGATTGGAGAAAAAATCTGATGTGATATTTGGCTTCTCTAGGGTCTTAAGCTTGTAGTTTGTTCATTTCGTGAAATTCGGTCGAAAAATGGGTTACGCATTTTTGCGTTTAATTTTGAAAAAATCGTAAAATTGCTTCAAATTATAATAACTTGACTATTTGACCAGATAATGACATGGAGTTTTCAGTTTTGACATCTTCTTGTTAGTATCTTCAAAATGAGGTCAAGGTCAATTGTGAAGGTCATGACCTAATTTTTTTTACCTCTGATTATATTTATTATCTCGAAAACTATCAACTTTTTGTATAGTCATATATATTAGAATGTTGTAGGTATTGATACAACGATCATTTTGATGTATAGAAAAAGCTCATGGGTTCAAAGGTCAAGGTCACAGATGCAAAACAATACCGAAATGGTTAATTATCTTGAAAACTATAAACTTTTTGTATAGGCATTTATATTAGAATGTTGTAGGTCATGATACAACGATCATTTTGATGTATAGATAAAGGTCATGGGTTCAAAGGTCAAGGTCACAGATGCGAAACAATACCGAAATGGTTAATTATCTCGAAAACTATAAACTTTTTGTATAGGCATGTATATTAGAATGTTGTAGGTATTGATGCAACAATCATTTTGATGTATAGAAAAAGATCATGGGTTCAAAGGTCAAGGTCATAGATGCGACACAAAACCGAAATGGTTAATTATCTCGAAAACTATAAACTTTTTGTAAAGGCATGTATATTAGAATGTTGTAGGTCATGATACAACGATCATTTTGATGTATAGAAAAAGGTCATGAGTTCAAAGGTCAAGGTCACAGGTGCGAAACAACACCGAAATGGTTAATTATCTCGAAAACTATAAACTTTTTGTATAGGCATGTATATTAGAATGTTGAAGGTATTGATACGTCGATCATTTTGATGTATAGAAAAAGGTCATGGGTTCAAAGGTCAAGGTCACAGATGCGAAAACAATACCGAAATGGTTAATTATCTCGAAAACTATAAACTTTTTGTATAGGCATGTATATTTAAATGTTGTAGGTATTGATACAACGACCATTTTGATGTATAGAAAAAGGTCATGGGTTCAAAGGTCAAGGTCACAGATGCGAAACAATACCGAAATGGTTAATTTCTTGAAAACTATAAACTTTTTGTATAAGCATGTATATTAGAATGTTGTAGGTATTGATATGACGATTATTTTGATGTATAGAAAAAGGTCATGGGTTCAAAGGTCAAGGTCACAGACGCGAAACAATACCGAAATGGTTAATTTTCTCGAAAACTATAAACGTTTTGTATAGGCATGTATATTAGAATGTTGTAGGTATTGATATGACGATTATTTTGATGTATAGAAAAAGACCATGGGTTCAAAGGTCAAGGTCACAGATGCGAAACAATACCCAAATGGTTTATTATCTTGAAAACTATAAACTTTTTTGTATAGGCATGTATATTAGAATGTTGTAGGTATTGATACAATGATCATTTTGATGTATAGAAAAAGGTCATGGGTTCAAAGGTCAAGGTCACAGATGTCAAACAATACCGAAATGGTTAATTATCTCGAAAACTATAATTTTTTTGTATAGGCATGTATATTAAAATGTTGTAGGTATTGATATGACGGTTATTTTGATGTATAGAAAAAGGTCATGGGTTCAAAGATCAAGGTCACAGATGTGAAACAATACCGAAATAGTTAATTATCTTAAAAACTATTAACTTTTTGTATAAGCATGTATATTAGAATGTTGTAGGTATCGATACAACAATCATTTCGATGTATAGCAAAAGGTCATGGGTTTAAAGGTCAAGGTCACAGATGCAAAACAATACTGAAACGATTAATTATCTCAAAAACTATAAACGTTTTGTATAGGCATGTATATTAGAATGTTGCAGGTATTGATACAATGATCATTTTGATGTAAAGAAAAAAGTCATTGGGGTTTAGAATTTATGTTTTCTTTAAATCTATCAGCTAGCCATTAGTTATCAGGTGAGCGTATAAGGCCCATGGGCCTCTTGTTTAAACTACTGATGAATATTTTTGTCAAAACTAAATGCAAATGTTTTAATCTAGAAAATATCTTAAGATTGACACCTAAAAATCCTGACTATCTTCAAAATTAACAAAATTATAAAGGATTGAAATTTTGCAAGATTTAAGTTAAGGAAAATCTTAGCTAAGGAATGATTGTGAAACCGGGGCCTGCAATCATTTCTTAAGTAAGATTTTCCTTCACTTAAATCTTAGATACATATATACATGTACATACTGTTTTTCAACAATGGGCATTGTACAAACTTTACCTTTTTTTGTTTTTTTTTTTTTTTAAAAAAAGTCAATATACCGGTATGTGTGTATATTTAAATTTTGTTTAAACCATTTAATTTAAGTGAACAGAAATGTCTGGACATCAGTCCATGAAACATTTAAGCACAACAAACTGTTTATAAGGCTAACATCAGTATTGAGTAATACAAAAGAATTTTATTTATGTACAATTAATATCAATCTATTCTAGTATTGGCAAGCAAAATTAACCTGTCTGCTTGACCTTTAATTAAAATAGTTATTAATGCATGAGTAAATTTATATATGGGAACATGCATGTTTATTTTGTCTACGCAATGAGAAACACTGTTTATGTATAAATGTGAATCCTAACACTACCCATGCTTTGGGTGGATTCTCCTATATGAATATCCATTGAAAGGTTAAGCAGACTGGTCAAATTTGTTGTTGGCCTATATGTATATATACTGTAACATTAACAGCTGTTGGTTTTATAAAATGTAAATAATCAATGATGAATCAAAATTAAATTTAAACTGAGTGTTAACCATAACAAAACAAATCATTTAATTATTTAATCTCGATTGCTTGAAAGTACATTTTATTATGTAGGAAAGTTGACGGCTTTTCGAAGCATTGTCATCGTTTGGTAAATAATGGTGTATCAATGTCAACAAAATCTTCCTTTAAGCAAATCGCCACATTCCAAGAAGTATATCCACATAGAATTGCAAAATATTAATTTTTTAAACTATCTCTTGTATTATTTCTGTCAATGAAGGAGATGTTTTGGGATGAAGTTTAACTATTTTAAGTTTGGGGTTCATCTCACTTCAGAAAAGAGTTATAATAGTAATAACTGAATCGCTGAATTGTGAAAAAAGGGCCATCTTTTGGCCCCAAAAAAGGTTGGCTCAGCTCAATTGGTAGACCATAGAATCAGATAAGCAAATCTTGACCATATTGACTTTTGAGTCCTAAAATGGGAAAATCATAACCAATGACAATGGATAGGGTAAATTATTTTCTTTACAGAATTTCCAATATGTACACAGTAAAAACTCAGATAAATTATATAAAATTATTTTGAATTATTAAGAAAATGGAACCCTTTAATGATTGAAATTGGACACAAGTCTAACCATTATATTTCTAACCATATCGATTAAACTGCATCACTAATGGCATATCTCCTGTAATTTAGGAACATTTGAAAACTAAATTTCGCTCTAATTATAGCTTGGTTACTATGGTTTTGACATAAACATGGGAGAAAATACAGCTGTAATCGATTGATTGATTTTAGTAAACAGTTGTTAATGAGACTTTGAATGTTCGTAAAAACTTTGAATTAATCAATAAATTAAATTGTCCGTGTCAGATAGAAAATTTCAAGTAAAATCCCCATTCTTTCAAATAAAACCACTACAGTAGCTCAGTTTGTATAGTGCTTGCTCTGTATATGGTAGATTGAAGCTTGAACCCTGACAAGGTCTGACCAAGACTTTAAATTCTTCTGCCAAACACTCTGCATTTATAAATGGATGTGCATTTATAAATGGATGCCACTTCCTTTGCAAAATTGGAAGAGACCTTACAAACCAATACCTTAGTGTCATGACAGGCATGACATATTAAAAAACTCTGCCTGCACATTGCCCTAAGTGCATTTTGCATGGGTCATAATTTCTTCAACCTCTACATATAGCTGGTGACATCTTAATATAAATGCAATTCTCTTTACTGGGACATGTAACCCAATTCAATCAATCAATCAATCACTTCTTTATATTTGGAAGAAACCTTAAAAATTGATGCCCATATTATGTCATGTTTAGGAACCCTCACTGTACATAATCTTGAGTGCACTGTAAAAGTTACTAATTCTGCCATTTCACCCATAGCAGGTGATGTCCCGATATAAGTGAAATGTTCTTGACTGCTATCTGAAAATTTTTCACATATAAGAATTGCCCAAGTAGGGATTGCATCAGGTCATTGAGACAGTCTGATTGGTAAGCTGTGTCTGTAAACCACATTGCCTTTGAGAATTGTCATATGATTGTCTGTGTCAAACCAGATATTCTCCGATAGTTTTTGGCAGTTTCCTTTAATGGACTGGTATATAAGTTGTGTAGTTCATGAAAATTCATGGAAAAATCATGATTTAAGCTTGATTATATTGTTTCAGAAGAAATAAGATGGTTCATGAAAATTCATGTTAAAATCATGATTTAAGCTTGACTATATTGCTTCAGAAGAAATAAAATGGTTCATGAAAATTCATATTAAAATCATGATTTAAGCTTGATTATATTGCTTCAGAAGAAATAAGATGGTTCATGAAAATTCATGTTAAAATCATGATTTAAGCTTGACTATATTGCTAAAGACTAGTAAAAAGATGCTTAGACATCTAATGGTAGAGTGTAATCCAGGGTTGTGATACTTTAACAGAGAATTGTTCCACTTAAGTTGTCAAAATCCTAATAAACGGGGATTTCTACACTTTATGTCTCCGCAATATTTGTTATGCCACTTAGAGTGATCTTTATAATCAACGCAAAAGCTCTTAAGAACCCTCTAATTCAATAAATACTCTCCAAGGAAGGAGATATTGCTTAAATTCACAGCAATCATGAACGCTATTAAGTCTCTATCGATTCCGATTCCGTAACAAGCAATGTCTACTTGAACAAGTAATTGGCATGATTGAGAATTTTACCGCTGCATTACCAGTAACATGCTGTCTTGCTGTACTTGTAATGATGTATTGTTTGCCAACTCGGGAATTCTTGTCGGTTTTAATTGATTGAATCAATGGATTTGTGTATTACACTTATTTTTATTTTTTACAAATCATTAATTGGAAAATTTATATTATTTGTATTAAAGACAGATAAAGAAACTTTTATAGTATTTGTTTTATGTGTTGTAAATAAAATTACTGTTTTAATTAAACTTTTAAGTTATTGATTATAGACCTAAGTAATACTACTACTACTAATAATAATCATAATAATAATAATTATTGTTATTATTTGAGGGTTAATTGTCATTAATCTGCTGTGCCCCCTACCCCTTCCCTTTCTTATGGAATAAATTTGAATAGCTTAAAATATTCGAAGAATTATATAATATTCCATCAATGACATGAATGAGTTTCACTCACTCATTAATTAATAAATAAATAAATAAATAAAAAAAACAAATAATAAATAAATAAATAAAAATTGAAACTTAAATAAATAAATAAATAAATGAATGAATGAATGAATGAATGAATGAATGAATAAATAAATAAATAAATAATAAATAAATAAATAAATAAATAAATAAATAAATAAATAAATAAATAAGTAAAAATTCAAGGTTTCATGACAAGTTTGCATAAAAATATCCTGAGTTGCTAAAAGTAACATATCACAATCATTTTGTCTAAAGTAGATTTTTAGATAAATTTGCTACTACCTGTTGTGGCTTTTGTAAATCTCTGTAAAATAAAAAAAAAAAGAACAGGATACATGTTAAAGACTTTACATGTTTAAATTACAATGTTACCTAGTTGTAAATACATGTAATGAGTTAAATACAACCAATACACTATCATGAGGTTTAGTATTATCCTTGTTTTTTAATTGAGACAAAGTATAAAATGTCACCTCAGATAGATATCATGTAAGAAGAAAATAGTCAGGATAAAAATGTCCTTGGAAAATCAACGAATCAACCCTCTATTGCTTATTGTCCTTGGAGAATCAACAAATCAAGACAACCCTCTGTTGCTTATCCGGGTTTAAAATTTAACTGATGTTTAAGAACATTATAGCTAAATTAAACATTTATTGACAATAATAATGACAAATTTGTACAATTCACTACAGACACTGGAGGTACAGTACCGGTACTTCCTTTAAATGGGGTGCTAGGTCACAACAAGGTGTGTTCTCAGCATTTCTAGGGCCTCGGTGGCCAAGTGGTTTACAGTGATGCCTCATATGTTATGGGTTTTTACAGCACCTGTCATTGTCTACTGACTAGGTTTGATTGTCAACACTTGGGTAGTTCTCTCTAGTGTGAGAATGTTTAGTTTGTCATTTCATTGCCAAAGGTCTGAGGTTTTCTCTAGTTACTTCTGTTTCCTCCATTTCTTCACTCTACTCTTAAACGGTTGCCTGGTCCATCACAACAAGGCTATATTCTAGCATTTCTGTATTCACAATTGCTTTATCTGTGTTTTGTAGACTAGATCAATGTACAATTAATAACAGAAAATCTTTGGCTCAACACACAACTGAATCTTAAAGAGAAAAAAAAAACTTGGACCAACTACAGTCCTAACTCTTAAGACTTCAGATTTTTTTGCAAAGGTGATGTGATTGTAAAACACAGTGAAATAACAACCTTCAGCCCTTTCAATAATTTTTAAATAGAAGACAAAATTCTTAAAGTAGGCAGCAAGACTTGATAATGTGTATTGCCAGAACATATTCACAAAATGTAAACTAAGTGGAACTGGGCAACAAACTGAATCCAAATCCAAACAAGTAGACATTAACTTTCAATTGTCACCTTGCTGGCTTTATTGAAACCACTGACCATTCACAATTTTTAACAGCTCACTGTATGAATAGTGTTCCAGGCCATTTAAGGAAACCACAAAGGAAAAAGCACTGGTACCCGGTATATAAAATAAGTAATTTTGGATTTGGAAAAAAATAGTACTACTATAACTTACAATATGTATATACATGTACATGTACATGTATACTCAAACAACATGAACTTGTCTGTTTGACCTTTAATTTAAATATTTATCCTGGATCAGTGGGAACAAATGTGTTTGTTTTTGTCTACATCATGGGGAACATGCATTATTTATGTATAAATAAATGTCTGCCATTCCTAACACTACCCATGTATTTGGTGGACCATCGTGTATGAATATACCTAATGAAAGGTCAAGCAGACAGGTCAGTGTTTTTTGTCTATACCTGTATATATACATACTGATACCATATATTTTTGTGAATTACTATTTAAATATTTTCTAAGTTAATACAGGTTTATAAATTAATACACCATGAATTTGATATATACATGTAGTTATAAAAAAAGTTATTTAAATATAAAAAAAGAAAAATTCAACAGAAATGATTTATCGAAATCCATATATCTTGCACTTCTAAGGATCTAAGCTTAAAGTGAAAGGAATTTAAATTAGTTTAAACTTTAACTTAAAAATTTACTATACTGATCATTTCTTGATCAATAAATATCATCATGCTCTGATTCAGCTATGATTAGACTTGCTAACTTGTACTAGTACAAATGTATATATATATGTTAAGTTTAACTTACTTACATGTACATACCAGTATATTAAAACCTAGATTTGTTACCCATTTGATCAGTAAAATTGTGGTATTGTAAGGGTTGAGTTTTGTCCTAGAAACATGAAAGAAAGAGACTTTGCAGTGATTTTTTTGCCTAAAATTATTACTGAATAAAGGTAGTTTCCCCTTGAGGAAAAAAATGACTAAAATTTCCCAATTTAACCACTAAAATCCCCAAAATGACACTGATATACTAGCAAATTAAATCTAGTTATCCTGATACATATTGTCACAATATAACAACTTTGCAATGAGGATCCCTAGCTTTTGCAAGCATGTCATTATATAGTTTTTGTATTTCAGAACTTCAAAGTTTCCCAATTTGAAAGGCAGAAGGTAGTTTTTAACAAGAGGCCATTTTGGCCTGCTTTTGGATTTCAAAATAGTAAAATACTGTGGTGATAAGTGAAATCATTGAAAACCTGGGTTAATTACCACCATTTGTTTAGCACAATTTTAGCAAGGGTTTGGATTTTGGTAAAAAAAACATAAGAGAAAGAGACTTAGGGATTTCACTTTAAAATACAGTGATGATAAGTGAAATAAATTTAAAACCTGGGTTCATTACCACCATTTGTTTAGTAAAATTTTTGGCATTATAAAGGAGTTTAGCTGTAAAATTATGAATAAATAGACTTTTGGACTTCAAAATAATGTGGTTATTAGTGAGGTGCATTATAAAGAGGTTCTACTGTAAATACAGTAAAACCTGAATAATCATTGCCGTCATTTGTTCAGTCAAATTATGGCATTATAAAGGCATTATAAAACATAATAGACATCGACTTCAAAATTAGACTTCAAAATACTTTGGCGATTAGAAGGTTGCAAAGTTGTTTAGGGTAATTTTCACTAGGTTTTACTGTACACAAATGAATTTAAATTATGTATTATAATTAAAATATTTTCAATCCTGATCGCCAAAATCACCATTGGCTACTAATTTCTGAAAAATTAAAAATAAAAACAAACCTATTTTAGCAAATTTTTGAAAAAATACTTTAAAAAGGATTATATTTTCTCTAATTTTGGTAATTGAACTACCAGTGATTATATATTTGTGGAAAGTTAGATATTGAAATAAAAAAAATTGAAAAAATGTTTGACGAAATAAATTTTTTTTTGAAAAAATGTTTGACGGATACATATGTCATATCATAGTAAATTAAATTTTGTTCATGACATAATCTAATTTGGTGTTCCTTTAATTAAATTTGATAAAAACACAACTGTGACCTTTCATGTTGACAGACCAATCAATCATATCAATATAAAAGATGATGTTTCATTTTCAATTATATTCCTAGTCTGTGTTGTACAAAGACGTCAGAAGTTTGCCAATACAACTATCTAGAAAACCCACACAAATCCATTTATTTTGTTCCAGATTTCTCAGAATATATCCATTGATTTATTCAATAATATTTCTAAATCTGTATGTTAGATGCAGAAATTACAGGGTTTTTAATCAATCAAGAATAATAAAAGTTTTTATGGTCTCTGACTTGAATGTACCATGATAAATCACTCCCATCCTGAGCCAAATTGGTGTATTCCATATATGAATTTTATCAGTACCGTAAACATTCTAAAAATCCAGGCACTAAAATATAATTTCTGTTTTTTATTGATTGAATAATTTGGTTATACAATTCAGTCAAAAATATTTCACTTATATTGACAAATTTGATCTTTGCAGTCTGCTCAGCTTGATGTGTAGGAAGAGTTCTTTATTGTGCAATGAAGCACAAGTTTATTTACCTCTATACCAAAGAACCCTGTGACTTTAATTTCTAAATGCTGCATGCTTGGCAAAAGAAGTGCCACTACCTATTTTCAAGTTGTGCTAAGTGCAGGATTTGAACCCAGACCTATCACATGAAGCAAGCACTCTATCAACTGAGTTAAGGTTATGTCTTATTTCATTTTTAGAAATGTCATTAAAGTCATTAAAAAATTTTAATACCTGTTATAGAAATCTATTGGATCTGTTCTAAAGATACCTAAACATGTAAACATGTTTGAAATATTGTCATTGGAATGTAGACTTTGTTTAAGTACTGGTACCTGAATTATTAGCATGTTTACGGTAATGTCACTTTCCTTATCTTTTTATGGTGTGGGCATTCAAAATGGAACTGAATAGATAAGACTTAGCACTTCATATATGTCATAAAATAAATGTGTGCACGATAATGTGTATATGCAGATATAGCTCTGTATCTCAAAAAGTTCTAGCCAATTTGAAAATGTAGGAGCCAATTTTTATATTTAACAGCTAGTAAAAAGAAACTAAAAGCATAAAAATGTTTCAAATGCAGTTTTGCTAATCTGCTGTTTAGATTTTTGTTCTTGATTAACAGTTTGTATCACTTGTTTTACTTCATCATACTTGTACTTGTGTAAAGAAACAAATGGTGATTTTTGTCTGCATCATAATGAAATTAATAAAACTTTTTGAGAAAGATATTAGCCAAAAGCTCTTTTTTGGAGTTATTATTAAATATTAGCAATGTGCTAAATTTGGGAATGACAGAGCTACCCCCTGGCATGAATGATAATGGTTATTATAAATACTATAGATAAAATTAATACAATTGTCCAAAAATGGAAGTAATTTGTGCATAAAACTAGTGCATGGAGTACTGGTGAAATAAAATGATGAAGTAATGATTGGCATGAGTTGGTATGAAAATGGAAAGAGAGATCCAAAATGGAAGTACATTTGTATTGTGTGCATAATACTGTAGATTACTTATTTTTCGCGAGTAGAAAATTTCGCGGCAAGACCATCTTGGCCTTATTCGCGAATATTTGAATTCGCGTTTGGAATCTGACTGAATACAAAAATTCGCGATTGTTTGCAGCATAAATGTAAATAACAAAATAAAGACGGACATTACACCTGTTTAAAAAGAGTTCTTCTTTCTCTGTTAAAATGTTCCGCCGTTTGATCGGAGCACCAATTAGTAGGTTAATCTCATTAACCAATCAATAAATAATTATAACAAATGCATATAGTTGTTTGGTTTTCTTTCTTTACTAAGGTGAGTAGTATTCACTACTGGAGTGAGTAGTATTTACTGGTCTTATTAATGTACTGGATTTAAAATGAACACTCCACGCTAAGTGGCTCCTTCAATCGTTGGAAGAGCTGAAGGGAAAAAGTCAACTTATCATGGCCGGTGTTAACTGTTAAATTTATGACTCACAAGATGTACTAGTAGTTATACAGTTTGTGACAGTTCTTTGTCTATGTTCAAATTTTATTTGGATTAATTTGTATTTTTGTATTAAATTACATAAATTAAACAACGAATTCTTTAAAGTTCTTTTTCAAAAGTTATGCATAAAGCATATAGGTATTGCTCTTGAAACAAGAGGATATACGTTCAGTATATACTACAGGTAAAATTCGATATATCGAGAGAGAGAGAGAGAGAGAGAGTTTACATACAAGTACAGTAATGTACTACGTAAAGACACGGTTCACTAACCCCATACACACCTGTATAATTACCGGATTAAGATGGCTTCTATGGCGGTCTTGTTTATATTCAAAACTTTATTGATCGATTTCATAAAAAGTATTTAATTAAACATGATAAAATTCATAAATAATGTTGATATATGTACAATAATAATTTAAACAAAATTTCAAGGTCGTACGTTAAACACAGAATTGTGTGGCGTAAGTTGTCTCCCATCAATTTCCCTGTATCGTGTCATTTAGTACCGGTATGACCGTATCGGAAATGTCAACATAGAAATATCTGCGTGCTGGAAATATTCGCGTGATATTTGAATTCGCGAATGAGGTGATTCGCGAATTTACGCGAAAATAAATCTCTCGCGAAATAAAAGTAATCTACAGTACTTGTGCATGGAGTACTGGTGAAATAAAACGATTAAGTAATGATTGGAGGCATAAGTTTGTATAAAAATTGAAAGCGACATCTTTTTATGGTAATTTTTGTCTCTAAAATTATCAATGTTATTTTGACATTTTAATGGGTCTAACCAGCATAGTGTGTAATCAATAGAGCTCCATCTGTAACATTTGTGCAGAATGATTCCGAAAACAGTTACATCACAAATTCCTGAAATACCATTGTTTTTTTTATAGGAAAATTTTTGCAATTTCATATATCCAATGGAAAGAATTGGTGTGTACAAACTTTATGGGGTATTATATGATATGCTAGTGGAGCCTAAAGTCCATTGGTATATAGTGACTGACACAGGGCTTACTGGTATTTTAAAATGCATCCATGAACCTTATGCATCTAGCATTTATCGATATATAGATATATTCAAATTTTCAATAATGACAGCTCTATACCTTTATAATACCGGTAATTAAAAAAGTGACAGATTTAAAAAAAAATCACATATCTTTATAAATAGTTTAAGCTAAATGCATAAGGTTTAATTTAAATTGGCTTGACTTGACTTGAGGGTAAAATTGCTAATATAGTTTTGTTTTATTATTTCTGAATTAACAAAGCAGGAAAATATAAATTTAGTAATCATATAAAATGATGTTTGAACTTTCAATTTGTTTGTGAAATTATCAGTATGCTTGTTACACAGACTTTTTATGAATTGACATGGAATATTGCTAATATCACCATGACAACTATTTGTGATTTTAAAAATGATTCAGTTTCAACAGATTTCACAAGTAAAAAGTCCTCAATTATCATTGCTATTTATTCTTTATCTTTTACCACTATGGTAGCTGAATTTTTAAAGTGCTTGCCAGATTTGAGGGTGACTGGGATTCAAACCCTATAGTTTGATCTGACTTAAGGACTTGAAAATAGGTAGTGAGCTTTTGAGAAGAAATCAGCATTTAAAAATAAGTCACTCTGTCCTTTGGATCTAAAAAAACTGATGCTCCATTTCACAGTAGTTATGGCCAAAGTGCACTCCAAAAGCAAAAATTTCTGTCTCTTCATGTACAGTTGGTAACATCCAGATATAAGTGATATACATGTATTCCTGACTTGGAAGAAGAACCAACAATCAATCAATTTCTTTCTCTCTCTCATCTATATTATATATAATTTTTTGAATATGCTTATTTACATTTCAGGTGGAGTAACTGGTGGAATAGAAATATGTTTAACATTCCCTACAGAATATGTAAAAACACAGTTACAGTTAGATGAACGGTCAGGGAAGGCCAAACGTTTTACAGGACCGCTAAACTGTGTAGCAGTGACTGTTCGTGAACATGGTTATTTTGGACTATATAGAGGTCTTAGTGTTCTATTATTGGGATCTATACCAAAATCAGCAATCAGGTTTGTTGTTTCATGATACCAATTGTCTGCCCTGTTGCCATGGTGATCAATGGTAACTGTAGAATCTAGGTGAGACAGCTTACTCCATGAAATTCTTGAAGGTCTGATCGATAGCTGAGAGGCTGTTACTGAATCTATGCCAAAATCAGCCATCAAGTTTGTTGGTTTCAGACCAGTGATATTTAATTATCTCCCCTGTTTAATGGTAACTATAGGATCTAGGTGAGACAGCTTATATCTTGGAATTCTTGTTTTATATTGTCAAATTTTTATAAAGGAGAGAAAAAGCTGAAGTGATATCCTGTTGGTTTTAATATCCATTATACAAAATGTGGGAGGATAAGTCATTGCTGCTGTAAAAGAGGAATTTCATGAAACTAAGCATTAATGATTTCCTTGTCTATTGTGTGTCAAGACCTTCAACCAAGATGTTGACATCTTAATGACCATGTTTTCATGCCTAGCAGCCAATGTTGCCATTGGCTAGTTTCAGAGAATTTTTAAAAAAAATACTCTATTTTAGCAAATTTGTTAAGAAATACTTTTAAAAAGACTTGTTTTGTCTTAAATTTTAGAAACTAATATAGATTCTTATCTATGAGCAGGGATCTTTCGCCTCTTTTGAGGAATGGAGCTGGGACCCCTGGGGTTGAATGTTTCTGTCAGAGACTCGGCAAGCCTCATCTCCAACTGAAATATTAAACCCCTGGGGTGAAATTTCCCTATCCTACATGGATTCTATTATTCTCCCATATCAAACAAGAACATCTTGCATTTAAATAGGGTAAGATTTTCTTGTCTTATCCTAAGATAAGCTACGTGTGGCTTTGTCATCAAAATACTAGTATCACTTTGATTGTTACATCATTGGTTGCAAATACATGTACAATCATTGCACCTTTTTGTGTAGTTTTAGGATCTTTTTTGCCAAAAACAGAAAAATATTTGATATGGGAGAAAAAGAATCGACCCCTGCTTTGTAATGGAGACATAGAAATCTCAACCTTCTGGATGAGATTTTTTTTCAGACCTAGGCTACAAAGACAGATTATATTAGTCTTTAACTACAAAATAGGGATAGATTCTATTAGACTTACCTTGGTTGAGACAGATCATACGAACAATCTCCTGTATGAATTGGATTTTTCTGACATTTAAATCTGATTCTATAAAAAAATAAAAAGGATTCCGGATGAGACACAATCTCTTACACACATGAAATTGATGATGTAATAATCTTTTTACACAAGAACATCTGAAATATCTATTGCATTGTTAGAGAACGCAGTGACCTAATGGATAAGACGACAAATCCAGGGTATCTCACCGCTGTGAGTTTGAGCCCGGCTCAGACCACACGTGGGAAAGTGAATTTTCCTTTTCGTTGGCTTTTATTGTTCACCTGGTATCAGTATAATGTGGCCAGGAAAGTTGAGGGAACTGGCAAACTTTGTCACCCTAGGATCTGTCCCGAGTGGGATTCAAACCTAGAGGATAAGAGGTGATTTGATTGGTAAGCGACCAATCAGCCATGGAGTTCGCCAGTATTTCGACTGTACAAAATTGAATGGTTCATTTTGATCTTTGCATAATGTATGAAAGTTGATGTGTTCATATTTGCAGGTTTGGTGCTTTTGAATATTTAAAAGGACTTACTGCAGATGAGTCAGGAAAATTATCAAGTGGAAAAAAATTACTATGTGGTTTAGGTATGTCATATGCTATAGCTCTAGTTTGTTTATTTCATGTACATGTATATACATCCTGACTCCAGTTTAACCATTATTCTTTAACTATAATTTTCCTTCACTTAAATGTGGTGAATTTTGACATATAACAAATGAAAAGTTTCAACAAAATAAGTCTACAAATGTAGTCAGCTTAGTGTGCTGACATTTTGTGCATGTTTACTGACAATAAAATTAGGGAATTTTGGTGACTTGTCATGTATCTTAACTGGCAATAAATCGGTTTTTCCATTGTTTTTTCTATAATAACCCTAAAATAAGTTTTTCCATTGTTTTTCCTATAATAACCCTAGCATGATGTGTTTTAATTTTTGTAATATAGGTGCTGGAGTAATGGAAGCTATATTCGCAGTAACGCCAATGGAAACATTAAAAGTTAAATTTATGAATGATCAAACATCGCGACATCCAAAATATAAAGGATTATTTCATGGTATAAGAGAAATAATAAAACATCAAGGTAATATGTTATTAAGGTATTACAACTATTACAGTTAAACCTGCCTTAAGGGCCACTTCTATAAGAGACACCTGCTTATAAAGGCCAGCAGAATTGTATCCCAATTGTTCTTTATTCATATTATTTGAACCTTTATGTAAAGGCCACCTGCCCATAAAGACCATTTTTATTGGTTCTCTAGGGTGGCCTTTATAGACAGATTTGACCGTATATAAATAAGTGCCAGAGTTGATAGGTAGTTTCCCAAGGGAGACAATCCTCCATATCTTCCTCAACCAAGGGCACCTTTTCTTTATTATACTTTTTCTCTTTTACCTTTCATTTTGAAAATAATTTGGGTTAGGATGTTTGGGTGCTCATAATCAGAAAGGAGGGATATATAGACAGAAGTAGGATACTCTGTAATTTCTGTGACAGACACTCAAAAGTTTCCTTGTCTAGCAGTGAAAATTGTAATATCCCTTGGCAGTGTTGACCACTGTTTCAAACAATATAAATTGTTTTATACCAAATGATTAGAAATTGACCAAAGTATACAAAGCAGGGGTTGATTCTTTTTCTCCCATATCTAATATATGCCTGCTTTGTAAAGCTTTTATGGTAAAAATTATGCTAAAACTTATGCTTAGGAAGAGACCTTAAAGAACTGGTGCCTGTGTCATAGCAGGCATGGCACGTTGAAGAACCCTCCCTGCACATTGCCCTGAGCATACTGCAAAGGTAAAACTTCTATTTACTTCACTTTGGGTGGAAGGGTCTAGATATAAGTGAAATATTCTTGACTGGGACATAAAATCCCATTCAATCAATCATCTTGACAAGCATGTTGATGACAAGCTTTGAGTACTTTCAGAACTTTGATTTATCTTTTATTTCAGGTATACGAGGGACATATCAAGGGTTGACCCCTACAATATTAAAACAAGGAACAAATCAAGCTATGAGATTTTTTGTTGTTGAGACTTTAAGAGACCATTACCAAGGTGGTGACACTAGTGTTTATGTTCCGGTTCAGTGGAATGTTCTATTTGGTGCTATAGCGGGTGTTGTTTCTGTATACGGAAATACCCCCATAGATGTTGTTAAAACAAGGATGCAGGTAAATACACTAAATTGCCTTTATTAATTTTGATTTCATTGCTTCATATTTTTTTCTTTATACTTCCTGCAAACTTAGTTTCAGGAGAGTATGTAGATTCACCATGTCCATAGTTCTGTCTGTGTAAAATCATATCTGCTCCATAATCCTGATATGCCAGAACTGGAGTATATTGATCCTCTTGTCATTGTACTTTGGTTCAAGTTTTTATTATTTTTTAAATTTTTGTTAGACTAGGCTAGCTATTTTGTTATTCTTTATGTTCTTTGTTTCTTTTCCCTTTACTGTAGATTGGGAAATTTTAGCAAAGTTTGTGAGAGTAAAAAGACACTAAAATAAAATGTCTGCAAATATTTTATTTGGATATTACTCACTTGCATTTCTATCAACCATTATCCTACAAAGCGAAAATAAAAGTTCAAAAAATCTTTAAATAATAATTCTTACAAAATTAACTCGCTTTAAATTTTCCTGATTTACAGAAAATGACAACTTTCTCTGATAACTCTCTTTCTCTCTCTCTCTGTCTTTGTCTCTCCTTCTAGCTCTATCCTCTTCTCTTTTTCTGTCTCTTTCTTGCTTACTACTGTCGGAGCCAGTCTGCTTGTGACAGTGAATAACGCTTTATTTCTGTAGAAAACCAAACAAATCTCAATAAAATTGATATTATTCACTTACTTGTCACAAACAGACCAGCTCTGATAGTATTTAGAAAAAGTTACAATGATTAACATAATGATGCTGATGACGATTTACAGGCTAAACACAGAGGAAAGTTAGAGGTAAAGTCATTGTTTATGTGTTGATGAGTTTTACTAAACTGTTGACCTGTTAAAATAAATCATTGATTCTTAGCACGTTTGAATTTTAAATTTGACTTTGAGTGTTGTAAAGGTTTTGAACGCTATTCAATGTATTGACTGTTTGAATTTAAATTTAAAAGTGACATACATGTATAAATTTTTGCTATTCATTCTACTGACAAGAGGATGAATTTTTAATGTGAGTGACATTGTGTACATTTTGATTGCTACATGTACTTATTCTACTGACAAAGTTTGATATTTGAATTCGTATCCAGTTACTGAATGTTGTTGAATTTTGAATTTTTGTGTCAATTTTTGATCACTTTTCTTGTACTGTTAAAGTTTGAAATTTGAATTTTAGTGTCACATAGGTTTTCAATGATGTTCATTCTACTGACAAAGTTTGATATTTGAATGTGTGTGCAGTTACTGAATGTTGTTGAATTTTGAAATTTAGTGTCAAAGATTTGAACACTCTTCATTGTACTGACAAAGTTTGATATTTGAATTTGTATGCAGTTACTGAATGTTGTTGAATTTTGATTTTTGTGTCAATTTTTGATCACTGTTCTTGTACTGTTAAAGTTTGAAATTTGAATTTTAGTGTCATATAGGTTTTCAATGCTGTTCCATATACTGACAAAGTTTGATATTTGAATTTGTGTGCAGTTACTGAATGTTGTTGAATTTTGAATTTTTGTGTCAATTTTTGATCACTGCTCTTGTACTGTTAAAGTTTGAAATTTGAATTTTAGTGTCACATAGGTTTTCAATGATGTTCATTCTACTGACAAAGTTTGATATTTGAATTTGTGTGCAGTTACTGAATGTTGTTGAATTTTGAATTTTTGTGTCAATTTTTGATCACTGTTCTTGTACTGTTAAAGTTTGAAATTTGAATTTTAGTGTCACATAGGTTTTCAATGATGTTCATTCTACTGACAAAGTTTGATATTTGAATTTGTGTGCAGTTACTGAATGTTGTTGAATTTTGAATTTTTGTGTCAATTTTTGATCACTGTTCTTGTACTGTTAAAGTTTGAAATTTGAATTTTAGTGTCACATAGGTTTTCAATGATGTTCATTCTACTGACAAAGTTTGATATTTGAATTTGTGTGCAGTTACTGAATGTTGTTGAATTTTGAATTTTTGTGTCAATTTTTGATCACTGCTCTTGTACTGTTAAAATTTGAAATTTGAATTTTAGTGTCACATAGGTTTTCAATGATGTTCATTCTACTGACAAAGTTTGATATTTGAATTTGTATGCAGTTACTGAATGTTGTTGAATTTTGTTTTTTGTGTCAATTTTTGATCACTGTTCTTGTACTGTTAAAGTTTGAAATTTGAATTTTAATGTCACATAGGTTTTCAATGATGTTCATTCTACTGACAAAGTTTGATATTTGAATTTGTGTGCAGTTACTGAATGTTGTTGATTTTGAATTTTTGTGTCAATTTTTGATCACTGCTCTTGTACTGTTAAAGTTTGAAATTTGAATTTTAGTGTCACATAGGTTTTCAATGATGTTCATTCTACTGACAAAGTTTGATATTTGAATTTGTGTGCAGTTACTGAATGTTGTTGATTTTGAATTTTTGTGTCAATTTTTGATCACTGCTCTTGTACTGTTAAAGTTTGAAATTTGAATTTTAGTGTCACATAGGTTTTCAATGATGTTCATTCTACTGACAAAGTTTGATATTTGAATTTGTATGCAGTTACTGAATGTTGTTGAATTTTGATTTTTGTGTCAATTTTTGATCACTGTTCTTGTACTGTTAAAGTTTGAAATTTGAATTTTAGTGATATAGGTTTTCAATGCTGTTCCATATACTGGCAAAGTTAAACATTTGAATTTGTGTTCAGTTACTGAATTTTGTTGAATTTTGAATTATAAGTGACAAACTTTTGAACGCCATTCGTTTTCATTATACATGTACTGACAAACTTAAAATTTCGAATTTGATTTTCACAAACCATTTGAATGCTATATCGGTTGTACCCAGAAAGCTTGAATTATGTATTTTAGTGTAGCATAGGTTTTGCATTCTATTTAATATTAATACTGACATAGTTTGAAATTTGAATTTGTGTGCAGTTAGTGTATGTTGTTATAGTGACAAAATAAAACACCTTTGTGATTTTCAATTTATTGCTGAAAAATGATAAAAAATTATTATTTTAAAAATTGTTATTTAACATCACTTAGCAAAACATTTTACTGGTATTGTCTTATGAATTAAGAATAATCTTTTAAAAAATGAAGACATCTGAAGGGTACACATGGCTAAATGACTAGACAACTGCTTAGTGAGAATCACTTAGTCTGAAATGCACCAATATTGAAATGTAGAATTAAAAACATTTGAGGGCAATATGCCTGCAGTTCAGTTTTTCTTTCATAGTGCCAAACAACATATTTGAAAAAAATGCTGTATATCGGCACGACAATGGGTGCTATGTTTATGTTTTTAGTTATGATATGGCATGAAACCAAATTTATTTATGCATTGATATTTTTTGCTTAACATTCTCATCTGGAAGCACCATCCAATTCTAATACATGTACATCTAGACATGCTTATAGTTGATTCCGAGTTAGAATTGTTTTGCATGTAAGCTAGATTTTAAATAAATCACACCATGATATATTTTAAAGCAGAAAAACCTGATGAAAGACATTTTAAAAACATCCATTGAATAACATTTGTCAGAATTTTTTGAGGAGAATTTTGGGGAATGTCTTCTGTTCACCAAGTCTCAACAAAGGACAGATTGTTTTAAGATCCAATTTTAAGCTTATGAGGGCATGAACCTTCAGGTTACATACAGGTGAGATATCTTAGGTGGCAGCATTTGCCACCTTCTGGTATATTGTGTTCCATGGTACCTTAGCTTGAATTTTGGGCAACAAAGTGTGTATATGTCAAAATAGTGTAAGACATGGTTTATTTTCGTGGTGTTCAATTTTCATGGTTCTATGTTTGTATGGTGTTATATTCATGATTTTTGGTTTCCGTTTATGGTCAGATTGAAACATATACAGTTTTGTTGACATGTAAACTTGTGGGCCTGGGTATTTATGGAAGCAACAAAAATTGTACACAGTACACAATTTGTTATTTAACTATCTTATCTATAACTTTGAAAAACTATGCAGAATGTGACAGTAGCATTTTCATCCATTTATTTCAGGGATTAGAGTCACATAAATACAAAAATATGTTTGATTGCGCCGTAAAAATATATAAGCATGAAGGGCCATTGGCGTAAGTATTATATTAAATTGATTTTATTGGTCTATCTTACAGATACAGTAATTTTATTGGTACATGACAATATTATATTTTAAATGATTCCATTGGTCCATATTACAGATACAGTTATTGTATTAGTCAATGTCATTAGATGATGTGCAGTGAAGTATTTCAATTGTAATCTTCTTTCCTAAACCACTAGGCCTGAAATCTAATGAGAGGCCACAGTGGCCTAATGGATAAGACAACAGTCTTCAAATCCAGGGTCTCTCACTGCTGTGAGTTCGAGTCCCACTCAGACCACATGTGGGAAAGTGAATTTTCCTTGCCTTTGGCCTTTACTGGTTCACCTGGTGAGAGAATATTGTGATTGGGGGAGTGGTACGTTTGTCTGCAGTGTACTTACTGCGGTGAGCCAGCAC
The DNA here is from genome assembly GCA_021292105.1 of Anadara kagoshimensis. Classification (NCBI taxonomy): domain Eukaryota; kingdom Metazoa; phylum Mollusca; class Bivalvia; order Arcoida; family Arcidae; genus Anadara; species Anadara kagoshimensis. Next base: position 12,267,913 of record CM037874.1, on the reverse strand, counting down.
CTTCAAGTTACCCTGAGTGCGTGCTAGTACAAAGCAGACCATACAACACACTTTACACTCAACATGCACATTGTTCATAGATTAACCCATAGAGATTAATAAAATAGTTCTCGCTGCAAATAACTAAAAAAAATTGCTGATGCAACGTTAAACAACATTCAACCAACTAATGAAATCTAATGATATTTGACAGTATCCGTGTCTTGTTGAAAGACTTTCAGATTTGCACAAATTAATTTCCTAGGACTCCATAGGGGGAATTAGTTGAAACCATTTAAAGTGTTATACCTTAGATGTCAGGTATTCTATAAAAACAAATCCATTGGATTACTATATGTACAAACTACTGGCCACATTTCCAGTTGGAGTTGGTGAGCTAATATGTTCTAAGTCAAGATGGATATAACTCATTTATGTACAAACTGCAAATTCAGGAAAGGTAAGTTTGCAGACATAGCCTCCTGAAAGAACCACAGACTTGGGCAAGTGAACTGACGAGGTTTCAAGGGAACAAGGGCCCTTTGATTCATAAACCTTGAGGCATTGCACATAATGTTAATACAGCTTTTTTGAGTTTGTTCTTTATATTAAAATACATGTTTCTTTTTGTTTTATTTTGCAGGTTCTATAAGGGAACAGTGGCTAGACTAAGCAGAGTAACGTTTGATGTAGCATTTACTTTTGGTTGTTACCATTCTATGAAAGATTACATCACCTTCTATCTTAATAAAGTTGTCTAAATGTGATGTCAGTAACACATTGTGCTTCATTTAAATGCTGAACATGTATCATTACATAGTCACATGTTATATATAACCATCTGACTTTATCAGAACTTGTATAAATCTGCATCAGCAGTTGTCTCCCTTAACCATATCCAAGGGGAGACAATTCAAGTTATTTCTCCTTTGTGCTGAAAGCTAGCCCATAATTTGGTGATATACATATAGCTGGTTAATCTTTTTTATGTTAATTTTTTGTACTAGGGCAGGGGAAATCTAAAGTTCTAAAATAAAATATGAAATTGAGTGAAACCTTGAAAGGGGAAAACTTTTTTAACTTTCCGTCATGACTGGTGAGAGATTTTCTATTGCAACCTTTTTTCATTAAATTTCTACATTTACAAAATTGTCATCAAAATAGAAGAAAAAGAATGAATTAGGAGTTTATCCGTGTAGATAAGGCAAGTCTCGTCTCTGACATGGAATTCATGATAGATTCTATTAATCGTGTTCTAGACCACTCTATCACCAATGTCTGCTTAACATGAAGATTAAATTTTAATAACTGTATCATGTTTTACAATTGTGCCGTCAAATTTTGGCAAAGCTAGAAGGAAATCTTAATCATATGGGGAAAATTATGTGGTTATAATAATGATGTTTAAATTTATAGATAACATGTACAGTAAAATCTGGATTCATGGCCACCATTTGTTCAGTCACATTTTGGCATGGGGGAGGGCAAGAGATTAATTAAGAAAAACATAGATTAAATATTTTTGGGCTTTAAAATTTATTCTGTTGTAGTAAGTGAGGTGGCCAATTATAGAGGACTCTGGTACAGTTAAACCCGTCTATAAAGGCTACCAAAGGGAGCCTGTAAAAGTGGCCTTTATATACTGGTTTAAATAACATGAATAAAGTACAATTGGGATACAGTTTTACTATTACTAACCTTTATAAGGAGGTGCCCTTATATAGAAGTGGTCTTAAAGACAGGTTTGACTGTACATTATAATGAGGTTTTACTGTACATGTATGTTATTTTTACAGCCAATCATGACAGTCAGATAACCTTTGTTATTGAAGGTACTGTAAATGTATTCATTTTAGCATGTACAAATTTTGGAGCAAATCATAATTTAGATAAGTTTATGTGGACATAGCGTAAATCTTGTGGATCAACTTGTGTGTTATAAATGCTCATTATTTAATTTTGTTGTGAATTTAAATTAACTGTATTCTGTCGTCATGGAAATTGCTAAAATTAGTACAGTCCTAAAATTAACACATTTACAGTATATGGATTTAAGATTTTCTTCCTTCAGCTACCGGTGTGTGGGTAGTACAGAGGGGCTTGTTTTATAAGTGAGTGATGACTTCAGTGTTGAAGGGTTTCACGTATAAACTTGATTAATGTTTGTCTTAATGGATGCAGGCAATCTACATTTCTTCCAACGCTTTGTATTCATTTTGAAGAACATAAAAAACAATGGTCCAAATATTAAAAATGGTAACAAAACATTCACATGATTTAAGAGTTACTTTTAAACATTTTTTTACAAAATAAATTTTTTTCAGATTGTTTGTATTAAAAATTGTTAATGATATGTATGGCATGTTAAGATTTAACTGTTATTAAAAATAAAGTTATACCATTTTTAAAACCTGGATAATTTGTCCAATGATATTATTTCAATGAAATCCATATATGTTGAGCAAAGATATTTTAATATAATCAGGATATATTTTTGAGCAGCTGATGACTGTTAACTTGTTGTCATAATGCAGTGAAACTTAAAACATTATTTTCCCAAACACTATAGATAATTCTGAGTTAGGGGTCACTTCCTGTTTTTAGAATTTAATTTGAGCCTAAGTAATTGAAAAAGATTATGTATCTTATTGCAATAATACAATGTATAAAAATTTACAAATGACATAGTGCATACACTGGCAAAAATATTTAGTGGGATCAGTGGTGAAACAAAAATTGTGGTGCAAGACTTGAAGATCTTCTTTTGGGACACAGCGGAGACACTGATTTGGTAACTTCTTTGTACATGCACCATGAGTTTATGTTTGTTAATGATTCAAACGGGAAAAATCAAAATCCTTGATGAATTTAAAGTCAGAATCAAATTTCAATGCACTTCAAGTTAACAAAGTTTCACTTTACATATACGGTAACCAAATATCTCTGTGAAGAAATGTTAAAAACCGACATACTCTATTAGGATAATTTGTTTATTAAGACTAGACTCTTGAGATGGTTGACGTTGAAAAACATTGATATCTTCTGAAGACTAGATATCAATGGGTTAAATGAACAATACCAGTATTTTTAGAATATGGATATATTATGGGGTTTGCCACTTTACCATGTGATACCCTCTTAAGTTTATGCAGAACACTTATTTCCAATTGATATGGAATGGCATGCGCGAAACCTATGTTATTCTGGAAATCTATGGCGTTGACATTTTCCAAAATGTTCCATGCAAATGTTAAAAGGTATTGATCATGTGGTACAGTGACAAACCCCATTAGACAAAAGTATTTTGCGACAATTTTGAAAATATTTAGGTTATATCTACTGGTATTGTCTATAGCCTGCTGAGCTTATGGCATTGCAAGGATGCGTGTATGCCCTGTCCGTTTGCAGCCTTGTTGACCCTTTTGGGCCACTTATTATTTTTTTGCAATTCTGATAAACCAGTATATCCATGTGTTCTTTTTTTTTTTTTTAATCTGCCTATTTTCATCTCTATTTATTTGTAATCCAGCAAAAACAAACCAATAAAAGCAATGCAACTGCTTAGTGTAATTGAAAATAAGTGCTATTTTTGACTGGATGTTTTTTTTTTAATTTAATTTTAGTTTTTAATGAAACTATAATGCATATATACATATATTTTCTGTTATAGAGTTTATTTTTTGTTAATATATAATTTATTATAGATTATTTTTTTCTTTATTATTTATTGAATAATAAAATCTGATAAAATTAGAATATGTTACAGAATATACCATGCTGCTTTCTACATGTGTAGTATAGATCAGGAAATTTCCGTGTTGGTTTTATTTTTGTATTAATGGGGTTCGCCACTGTACCACGTGATCAATACCTCTTAACTTTTGTGCGGAACATTTTGGCAAATGTTAATGTAAAAAATTCCTGGAATCACATTGTTTTTACGAGAAAACATCTTCTTAAGCGATTCCATATCCATTTAATATAAGTGTTCCGCACAAAGGTCCGGGGTATCACGTGGTACACTGGGGATCAAATTTGTGAGACTAACATAAAAATTAAAACTTCGGCTAATATTTTATAATCATTTGCATTTGCAATAATCATCTTCTAGAAATCACAATTTTTTGCAAAAATTAACCAACACAAAAATTTCCTGATCAACAGTAGTAATGTTCTTTGTGTATATTATAGAGGGGTCATAAACTGTCAATATTTGTGGAAACATTGCAATTGTATTTTTTTGTTTCAAATTTTGTTTAAGTCACACATTAATTAATTAAATTAAATATATATTATTTTACAATTGAAAAATTAAATTACTATAAACAGGTCAGTAACATGTATTGTTGTCAATTCAGTTTTAGTCACTCTCCCTATGTACATGTAATAAAAAACAAACATGCTAACTAATCCATGTCCGAATCACAATTCAAAAGCAAAGTATAAACTTTGGAAAGACAAGTCGGGCTAGACATGTGAACTTCAACCAGGAAAGTGAGGCCGGGTGCTTTGTAAGGGTAAGCACCTCCTGTTTAGCCACACGCAGTCAGTAGCAAAATGATAATAAAAAGTGTAGCCTTTAAACCACTACAACTTTGACCCACTGCATAAAAAAGTGATAGTGAAGAAAAGGTGTTTTACACCCCAGTCAAAATTATTTCACTCGATATATAAAGGTGGTTGGTTCAGGGATAGTTTAGGGAACTGGACAGAAGAAAACCACCTACCATTGGCAAGCAAACTGAAAACTGACAACTTTCTGGCACTTGGATCTGCTTCAAGTGGAATTTGAACCGTGGTGGTGGAGTGAAGAAATTTTCATGAACTTTTGTTTACTCAGTTTTGGTAGAATATTAATGATTAATATGTTAAATCAATTGCCAAACATACCGACTCTAAAAGTTGAGCAATAATACAAAGCAGATCTTGTTTTTGTGCACAGATTAAACATTAAAAGATTGAAGATTGATAAAATTGAATTTTGTCATAAATCACTTTTCATTCAATTTTGAAAAGGTGGAGAAAACTGGAGTTACTGAAGAAAATCATTAAAAAGTAACCAAACTTTCTCAGACTAGCATCTGCTCAAGTGGATTCAAACTTAGGCAGCAAGAGACACTGTGATCCAAAAGTAATAGTTTTAGACCACTGTTCCACCAAGGGCCCTTTTCTAGTGCACTGAAAATTTGAAACAGAAAGTTCTGAGTTTTGACAAAGGCTTTAAAAGAAGTATTCTGTATGATACATAGCTTTATAGTCCAGATATCTGCTACATCTAAATGAGATATTTCAACATGCAGTGTTATTATCTTCAAGCCATGGATGATTCATACAAGAGTTATCTCTCTTTCAACAACCTTTAATGGCTTTGAATAATGAGTTGATTCTGCTGAAGGTTGGTGGTTTTCTCTGGGCACTCTGGATCTCTTCACCATCCCTGAACTGACCACCTTGATACAAGAGAACATTAATTTTGACTGGGGTGTAAAACCATGTTGCTGCACTTTATACAATTCCTATAGGTAAACAACATTGACCTGTCCATTTGAGCTTTATTATAAGGAATATTCATATAGGATTATCCACCCAATAAACCGGTAATGTTAAGATTCAATCTAATGCATACAAAGTGCACATGCTACTCTGAAGTGAGTATCGCTCATGATGTAGTAGATGAAGTGAACACCTATGTTTCCTAAACATAAGTGAACTGATACATGATAAAATATTTAAATTGAAGGTCAAGTGGACAGGTCAATGTTGTTTACTTACATTGAACATGTGTATTATATGTATTTGCTGGGTTCAAATTATAGGTCAGAAGACAAACCTCCGACTTTCCTTCCCATCTTTAATATCAATACACCATCATTTGTCACATTTGCCTAAAGTGCACACTTACATATCACATGGGCCTCTCACAGCCTAGGACTTATAGAGGGTAGTGACTGTTCTTTCAACAAACACTCTGAATTACAAAATGAAAGTCAAGATTCTTTAGGATGGGAACTTAAAACAAATGAGATCTGTGCCATGATAGGCTTGGTATGATAAAGAACCCTGCTGTATAATGCCATCAGTACAATGCACAGGAAGAATTTCTGCACCTTTGTCTACAGCTGGAGATGTCATGATATAAGTCAAAAAATCTTGACAGGGATTTAAACACCATTACTCATCTCTCGCACACTAGGTTTGAATTCCACTCTGGACAGATCCTATTTGGAGGAAATTTGTCAGTTGGCTTGCCACAAGTTGGTGGTTTTATCTAGGCTCTCCGGTTTTCTTCTACTATTATTGAACTGATTGCCTCAATATAAGTGAAAGAATCTTGACTGTGGCCTACAACACTGTTACTCAACTTCACTTCAACCTTCATGGGACTGGTCCTTTTTTACTTGTCCAGAGGCCAGAGACTTGGACTTAAATACTTTGCAAATTACCCCAACCCCCTCCTTTAAACTTAGAACCATTTGAATTAAAGTTTTAGAGTTGTTTTACTGTAAAAATTATCAAACAACATTGACCTGTCTGCTTGACCTTTCATTAGAACTCACCCATTACATGGGGGTATTTGGATTGGCAGTTCATAAATGAATAGTGTTTGTGTTTAGTGTTTCTCATTATGTAGACAAAATAAAAATTTACATTCCCTACATATGAATATATTTGTTCATAATAAATATTTAATTGAAGGTCAAGCGGACAGGTCAATGTTGTTTACCTATAGCATAGGATCAATTATATAAATAAATTCAAACATTCATCATTATTTAATACTCAGAGATATCTTATTTGATATACATGTATTTAATAAATATTGTATTATTTATAATATTTTGTAAGCTATGCAAAATATAAAAGATGTCCACAGTACATGCATTTGACACAGTCTATTTCTGCAACCATATATGGTTAAGTTTGAGCCATTTAATCATATCTGCATCTTTACAATCAACTGGAATGTATTAATCATTTTTCAATAAAAAAAACCAATGTCACTTCTTATGGTGATTTCACTCTATGTAATGTCAGTAAATGTAGTTTCTAACCATCAAGAAATTTTCACTGATTCATTTCTTAACATTTCCTATATGGTTTCCATAAGACTTTATTCAAAAGAACATTTAATTTTACAGGTCTGACTGAAAAATTACGGGTTTGGGGTCTATGGACCAAGTTAACACTTGTCACATGTCAATACTTATAAAGTCTATTAACACTTTTTACTTTAGTACTCCCCAAGTATTTCCTATAAAATATTATCCAAATCTTTTATCATAAATGTCTGATTACCAGCATTGTTAAGATAAACTTGAGTTTTTCTTCATAATATCTGAGTCCTGGATTTAAAATAAACAACATCTATTGGACCACATTGTAAGCCTTCATGTTCCAGTGTGATCAAATTTTTAGAACCCTGGATTGCAGTCAGTAAACTATTGATATAATTGACTTTAATGTTGTAAACTATCTTGATGGAAAACAATAGCAATTTTAGAACCCTAGGCTTGGTACAAACTCATATTTGTGAATCTTCTATAACCCTATATTGTAGCCCACCATGTTGGAGGATGATCACATTTTTAGAATCATGGATCTCAGTACATTATTAACAGATTCATGATGTAACCTATGTTGATTGAACAGGCTAACACTTTGAAAACCCTAGACTCATGAAGACAAGCTCATATTTATGAATTGACAACTGCTATAGCCCCGTAATGTAATGTGTAGTGTTGGAGGATGCTCACATTTTTAGAATCCTGGATCTCAGAACACTTAATGTTGTAACCTATGTAATGATGGAATGGGATAACACTTGTAGAACCCTAAGACTCATGAGGATAAACTCATATTTGTGAATCAACAACTTCAATAGCACCATATTGTAACCCATCGTGTTGAAGTATAATCAAATTTTTAGAATCCTGGATCTCCGTACACCATTAATGTTGTAATCTATATGTGTATGTTGATGGAATGGGATAACACTTTTAAAGCCCTAGAATGGGTACAAACTCATATTTGTGAATCGACAACTTCAATAGCACCATATTGTAACCCATCGTGTTGAAGTATGATAACATTTTTAGAATCCTGGATCTCGGTACACCATTAATGTTGTAATCTATATGTGTATGTTGATAGAATGGGATAACACTTTTAAAGCCCTAGAATGGGTACAAACTCATATTTGTGAATCGACAACCTCAATAGCACCATATTGTAACCCGTCGTGTTGAAGTATGATAACATTTTTAGAATCCTGGATAGCAGTCAATATACCATCATTATCTACAATCATATGTGTCACATTATCAACTGATGTAGGCTCATCCTTGATGACATCTCCTGTATCTTGATCACTGGATTCCTGTGCTACATATAATTCAGAATCCTCTATTTGTATGTTGTTTTGTTGTTTGTAGAGTCCTTTCATTACTAGATCTACAGACTTACTGTCCAAATCCATGGTGTCTAGCTCGATGTTTCCGTTAGCTGTCACATGCGTTATCTGTTGGACTGCTTCCGTTTCCTCGAGGTCGTTAATCTCATTAATCTCGACTTCTTGTTGATCAGGTATATAGACAATTTCTTCTTTGACTTTCCTCATTTTATGAAATTTTAACAAATGGTTCCGTACTCGGCATCTTGATTTACCCATGTAATTACACATAGGACACCGGTATGGTCTCTTATCCTAAAAAGAAAAATAAATTGTAGAAACTGTTTGTAAGAAATACTGTAAACCAACTTTAAATGGAGTTCGCCACTGTACCATGTGATACCTTCTACCGTGTCTGCGAAACGCTTGTTGCCAATGGACATGGAATCCCACAATATGACGTTTTCCCATAAAAACAATGTTATTCCGGGAATTTGTGACGTTGACGTTTTCCGAAATGTTCCGCACAAACACTAAGAGGTATTGACCACGTGGTACAGTGGCGAACCCCATTGTGTGCGATTGAGTACCCAGTCAATTGATAAATGTATATTTTTGTGGTATCATGTTAAAGGGAATCAAAACTATATATCTAGTCCAGTAGACCAGTTACTCCATAAGCTGCCTGGATAAGAAAAGCATGATTAAAATTTCAGAAGCACACAATGAAAACTTGTACAGAAGTACCTCCTCTTTTGGTACACACAATGTCATATCCTGGTAATCATGTATACCAAGTTTAGTAAAAATATCTTCAACCTTGTTGGAGGAGAAGGCTGGAAAAACTATTATGGACAGACAGACAGATAGGGAGATAGGAAGACATCTCCTAACTATAATATGTCTTGCTTCTAAAAACAGGAGTATGAAAACAAATGGTAATATTCTTTATGAGTGGTTCTGGTTCTCCCTATATATATCTTGAACCCTTCCTCTAACCTTGAACTTCACACCTCTTACCTTCTGTGTATGCATCAGCTTGATATGTATTTTGTATCCTTGACCTTTGCCCTGATATTTACAACCTTCATATGGACACTTCTTATTTTCAGCTGTAAAGAAAAGCAGAAAATATGCCAAACAATACCAGTGATGTGAAATAAACATGCATTAAATTTTGACAGTTTTTTTTGTAAAATCTGGGTTTGTATATACCAACAGGCTTCACTGCACAATTTATGCTTCTTGAAGTGATTATAAGATAAAAGTTTGAATCATCTGACACAATATACAGCTCAACATATTTGGTTTTGTATGAGTGACAAGGGAGATAACTCCTTGATATTCTGGGGACATTTCAGCATCATGTCATGATATTATATACAACCTATATTTCAACATATTTGGTCTTGTTTAAGTGACAAGATAGATAACTCTTTGATATTAATGGGACATTTCAGTGTCATGCCATGCTATTATCTATAACCCATGTATTTGCCATTGAACATCAACATTTTCAAATAAATTTCTCAGACATGTGATTGGTTAACTTGCCCTGGTACATAGAACTATGTTCAGAAATTTGCCAGGGTACATAAACACATGCAACATTTAGGAGTAATGTATTTTCTGGTGTCAAGTTTAATTTTTTTGTCATATTTAAGGCAAATGTCTGCAATGCATTATTTGTTCTAAATGGCAAAATGTTAAGTATATGATACACAGAATAATTATTAATACATGTTAAATCCATATCATATGCCATATCAGACCTCGACCAATATCAGACCTTGGGCTAAAGCCCTTGGTCTTATATGGGTGGTCTTGTTCAGATATAGTATAACATATGGATTTTACCATGTATTATTCTATATACATGCATGTTGCACATTTAAACAAGCTGCATTTTCATGAATTTATTAGGCAAGTCTCACATACATGATCTGTTTAACTAAGTATGTTGTATCTGGAGACAAGAAAGATGTAAACAAAACCCACTTACTTTTATGTCTCCACAAATGAGCTGTTAGATTTGGTTTGGCTAAAAATGATTTCTCACATAAATGACACTGATACATTGGCACACCTGTGTAAAACAATGAACAAAACTAGTTAATTACCAAACAGTCCAATCTGTATACAGTACAACCTGCATTAAAGGCCATCTCTTTATAAGGACCACCTGCTTATAAAGGCCAGTAAAATTTTATCAATTGTTCTTTAGACTTTATTCATATTTTTTTAACTTAAAGGCCACCTGTCCATAAAGGCCACTTTTATTAGTATCCTTGAGTGGCCTTTATAGACCACCACTGTAATAGCTCAGTTTGTAGAGTGATCACTCCGTAAGTGGAAAGTCGTGGGTTCGAACCCCGGCCTGGTCTGACCCAAGACTTGAAAGTGGGTAGCGACTGTTCTTCCACCAAGCACTAGGCATTACGAAATGAAAGTCATGGTTCTTTCGGATGGAAACTTAACATAAATGAGGTCCCATGTCACGAAGGGCTTGGCATGCTAAAGAACCCTGCTGTATAACTATAATGCCATAAGTGTAATGCACAGGCAAAATTTCTGCACCTTTGCCTATAGCTGACGACGTCTCAATATAAGTGACATATTCTTGACTGGGACGTTGAACACAATTACTCACTCAACTCTTTTGACAGGACTCAGGTGTTACTGTACTAGTTAAATTAGCATTTCTGTTGTTTGTAATTTCAGTAATTTTGGTATTGTTTTAATTGCTACTGTAAGCCTTTTAGATATTTTGCAATTATTTTAAAATTAGAGTGGAATACTAGTATCTAATGATGTTTTATGTCCCAGTCAAGGTTCTTTTACTTGAGAAAACCACCAACCCTCAGAAGCAAACTAACAAACCGTTTCATGCTAAAGGGGTAGCTCTGCCATTAGCCGATTTAGCCCGTTGCATTACATTTGCACAAAAATAATAAGATGATTGTGCAAAGGCTTTTATTACGATTGCGCAAAACGTAATTGCCATGTAAAATAAATACTACCCTTTCGGTTAGCAAAGACATACAAAAGCACAAATAAAAGTCTGTTAAAATTTGGTTAAAAGGTATCATTTTACAAGTCAACACTGGCTAAAAATTGTCATTTCCATTTAAAGGTATCTCTTTACAAGTCCATTCTGACTGAATATTTTTATGCGATTGTTTTAACATACTGTGACCAACTAATATCGCCTCTTGTGTACAATTCATACTGCCCATTAACAAAGTCCATTTTTTGCTTTTCATTTCATCTTGACTGTGACCCGTGTATCCAATCTGTGAACTTAAACTAGTCAGGTGGTGTTTATTTAACAGTTTAACATGGGCAATTAAGATCTGCGCAATAGTACTAAACAGTCATATAGTGGTTATGAAAATTTTGTGCAAATGTAATGTGCCCAATTTAGCCAATAGCTAATTTTTATAATTTCTTGCTTGAAAAATAGCATTTGGCTCATATTTTGTTAATTTTCTTTAATTTTTTACACATGTTTAAAAAGTGTTACAAACTATTAATCACGAAGAATCTATAGTGCAGATGAGAATGTTAGAATTTTTATATGCTTTCAATTTCTTAGTTTCATATACATTGGCTCCTAAATGTTATAACTGGCTAATTTTTTGGCTCCATTTTTTTGACAGTCAGAGCTAACCCTGCATGTTGAATTCAAACCTAGGGGGTAAGAGGAATTATCAATAGTAACCTGGCAGTCAAGACAATTTCACCACTTAGTTTACTTAAGATGAAGAGTCCAATGCGATTGACGTATCGCTGGCCACTCCCACAATTTTTCCGACAAAGGTCTGTCATGCTTGAATTACACGCAAAAAGAATGAAAACTCAGCCTGAATTGTGCCGTTTAATGACGTCACTGACACTAGTACATCATTAGTTGCTGTGACGCTGCTTTGGTACTGTGATGGCGGCCTTTGTCAGAACATTGTGGGCGTGGCCGGCGATCCGTCAATTGTTTTTACTGAAAACCAACTTTTCCTATGTGATAAACTTTCACATGGAAAAAATAATCACAAAAGCTTTAAAACATTGAGAACTTGTAACCGAAAAAAGTATTATTTATACCAAATATTCAGCAATAGTCTTATATTATAAAATAATTTAAGTCTCCTTTGTTTGAATCATTTTGATTGGTCAGATCTTTGCTGTTATGTTTGCATGAATGGATTGGCTCTCAGTCATTGTATTATGGATGACGTACAGAGACATTTGAATTCCTATGCCATATTGATGCTATTTTTAACTTCCTATGGCTATATTGTTGTTTAAATTGTTGATTTGTTGTTGAAAAATTTTTATAAATAGAATTATAAGAAATGAAATAACTTTTTCGTTTTGTTATGGAAGTATGAAACATAGCACTGCCGTGCTGTTGTACGGCGTAGTTGGGAAAATGGTGTTGTGGCAAGACAGAATATAACCGAAAATCCCCCCGGGGGGAAAAAGAAACAATGTACTAAACCATGTATTGCTAAATTAAATGGTAGAAAATAATAATTTCATAAATATATGAAAAAGACAATCAGTGATTAAAATTTAATAAAGTCGTACCCGATCATTTTGTCATTTTGGATAGAGAGAAAGTAGAGTTTTGCAGACCCTACGGTCGCTATGAGGGGGTACATTCTAGTGGTTGTATGTAACTGGATCATTTGCTATTAAATCTGGGTTTTAATAAACTGCTGATTATCACTCACAATATTCCCATTTCATGTTAATGGTGAAGTATTTAAAATCCACATGTGGTCATTTGCACACAACACTGTACGAATGATCTCCCTTTCACGAAAGTGAAATCTAATCGATAAACAGTTTTAAAATATGACACAATTGCCTCAACATCAAAATACGTTATCATACCCTTCAAAATAAATTTAAATTACCGTAGATTTCATGAAGAATTAATTAAATCAACCTGCCATTGCTGTTTATTTCATAAAAAGTTATGATTTTACATCGTAGGACGCAAACTTCTCGGACTACTTTTTATTGTAAACACGAGATCAGTTCGCCAAATTGCAGAAATTATTGGATGCATCCCAACCAATATTTTACTAGATTCCGAAATGTATTCCGAAAATTTATTCCAAATGTGCATATGTAACCAAATGCATTACTCGTCTCAGAATACATATCTCACGATAAAACAGATATATTTCTTTCACGCTCATTTACCAGGCGCACTATTTCCATGCGTACTAATTTCATAGAAAAATAGCCAGATCTTGGCAGAAAGTGATACAGGGTTCGTACAGACATTTGGACTTATAATTTTATAGCAAAGAAGCCCGATATCTTGGAAGAAAGCGATAGCAAAGTACGCATTCACGCATATCGTGAAACGCCATACAAAAAAATGGATATTTTGCACACTGAATAATTTTTTAGCAATTTATTTTACCTGTGCTCTCATATTAGTGAAATGGTTAAAGTAAGAGAATCGTGAAAGTACATAGCCGTGTGTGAAAGTTCTTTTACATTACTCCTACCTTTGTGTCTGTTGAGATGCTGCTGAAGATAATGTTTATATATAGTTACATATCCACATACATGGCAGGTATGCCTGAAAAAAAACCATGAAATTTATAAGTTCCTGCTCACTTAGTATACCCCCGCTTTTAACATGTAAATGTTGAAAAATAAATTAAGTCAGTAAACAGAAAGTAGATGTCTGGCAGACTTGAAATCTGTACTTCTGAAATACGACCTCATACTGAACTGGCATACAAAATTGTAAGTGGCTGTGATAGGTAGTTGCTGAGAAAACTGTCACAGAAACTTTTGTTTAAGATAGACGGAACGACAAAGGTAAACTAATATACCCACTCTTCTTTAGGAGTTGCTGGGAAATCTGTTACAAAATTGTTTTGATTTCAGATAAATGGAAGGACAAAGTTAAACCAATATACCCACTCTTCTTTAGGAGCTGCTGGGAAATCTGTTACAATTATTTTTATTTCAGATGGACAAAAGGACAGAGGTACCTGTAAACCAGTATAACCCCCTCTTCTTTGAAGCGGGATATCATAAATAAACCAGTATTGACCCCTCTCTTCTTTAGGAGTTGCTGGGAAATCTGTTACAAAATTGTTTTGATTTCAGATAAATGGAAGGACAAAGTTAAACCAATATACCCACTCTTCTTTAGGACTTGCTGAGAAATCTGTTACAATTAATTTTATTTCAGACGGACAAAAGGACAGAGGTACCGGTAAACCAGTATAACCCCCTCTTCTTTGAAGCGGGATATCATAAATAAACCAGTATTGACCCCTCTTCTTTGAAGCAGGGTATCATAAAATGGCATCTGAGTGAGCAACTAGATAAACAGCTCAAATAAAGCTAAAGTGGTTCTCATTTCTGGTTAATTAAGCATTTATAACAACCATCCAAGTCAACCTGGTCTATCAAAAATAAATTTCATTTTTTCAAATTTGTTTAAGCATTCATAAGCAGAAAATGCACTCCTGAAATACTGAATAGAAAATATGTAGATTTCTTTATTGTTGCAAGTATATTATACATTTATTGCCTTTAAGTGAGGAAGATATGAACATTTGTTCATCTGCAACAAGTTCCATAACCTAAGGGCGCAGCTTATGGTAAACGTGAGTTATTAAGGGTGAATGAATGTTCATACCTCCCTCACACAAAAGTAATTAATTGTTTATTATACCCAAATGAAAGATAACCATGGAAATAAAAAAAGAAAGTTGGGCTTTTCATCGTTTGGAACAACCAGTCATTTTTTCTCCTATTGGAACTTATCAGTCGCAAATGCTAGAACATCAAGACCAATTATGTATGTATCAATGACCTCATATCATTTTGAGGTTATGGAGTGTTTCGAATTATCATCAAAAAGGCAAATATTACAGGGAAACACGAATGCGGGAGGGAAATATGATATTTCTATTCCTGCCGTGTGACTGTGCTCACCCAATCAATCACCAGTATTTATAAATGAGGTATTATAGAACTAAATACTTACTGTTTAATGTAACTTGGTAGAGGATGTTGATGTTGATTTGCAAGGTGTATATCTAAAAGTCGCTGAGTCGTGACACGATAAGGACACAGATGACACATGAATGATTTCTCATTCCTATGTGTATGCTTGAAATGAATCTGAAAGATAATTTACAAAAACAAGATTAAGTAAAAGAACTGAATATACTGGGTCCATGTCTAAATCACTATCTAAAAAGTACAGTAAAAACTGTGAAAACTGGCAAATTAAACACATGAACTGCCATCAGGGTAGTAAGACCCAGTGTTTTGGTGAACTGCCATCAGGGTAGTAAGACCCAGTGTTTTGGTGAACTGCCATCAGGGTAGTAAGACCCAGTGTTTTGGTGAACTGCCATCAGGGTAGTAAGACCCAGTGTTTTGGTGAACTGCCATCAGGGTAGTAGGACCCAGTGTTTTGGTGAACTGCCATCAGGGTAGTAAGACCCAGTGTTTTGGTGAACTGCCATCAGGGTAGTAGGACCCAGTGTTTTGGTGAACTGCCATCGGGGTAGTAGGACCCAGTGTCTTGGTGAACTGCCATCGGGGAAGTAAGACCCAGTGTTTTGGTGAACTGCCATCAGGGTAGTAAGACTCAGTGTTTTGGTGAACTGCCATCAGGGAAGTAAGACCCAGTGTTTTGGTGAAATGCCATCAGGGTAGTAAGATCCAGTGTTTTGGTGAACTGCCATCAGGGAAGTAAGACCCAGTGTTTTGGTGAACTGCCATCAGGGTAGTAAGACTCAGTGTTTTGGTGAACTGCCATCAGGGAAGTAAGACCCAGTGTTTTGGTGAAATGCCATCAGGGTAGTAAGATCCAGTGTTTTGGTGAACTGCCATCAGGGTAGTAAGACCCAGTGTTTTGGTGAACTGCCATCAGGGTAGTAAGACCCAGTGTTTTGGTGAACTGCCATCAGGGTAGTAAGACCCAGTGTTTTGGTGAACTGCCATCAGGGTAGTAAGACCCAGTGTTTTGGTGAACTGCCATCAGGGTAGTAAGACCCAGTGTTTTGGTGAACTGCCATCAGGGTAGTAGGACCCAGTGTTTTGGTGAACTGCCATCAGGGTAGTAAGACCCAGTGTTTTGGTGAACTGCCATCAGGGTAGTAGGACCCAGTGTTTTGGTGAACTGCCATCGGGGTAGTAGGACCCAGTGTCTTGGTGAACTGCCATCGGGGAAGTAAGACCCAGTGTTTTGGTGAACTGCCATCAGGGTAGTAAGACTCAGTGTTTTGGTGAACTGCCATCAGGGAAGTAAGACCCAGTGTTTTGGTGAAATGCCATCAGGGTAGTAAGATCCAGTGTTTTGGTGAACTGCCATCAGGGTAGTAAGACCTAGTGTTTTGGTGAACTGCCATCGGGGTAGTAAGACCTAGTGTTTTGGTGAACTGCCATCAGGGAAGTAAGACCCAGTGTTTTGGTGAACTGCCATCAGGGTAGTAAGACCCAGTGTTTTGGTGAATTGCCATCAGAGAAGTAAGACCCAGTGTTTTGGTGAACTGCCATTAGGGTAATAAGACCCAGTGTTTTGGTGAACTGCCATCAGGGTAGTAAGACCCAGTGTTTTGGTGAACTGCCATCAGGGTAGTAAGATCCAGTGTTTTGGTGAACTTCCATCAGGGTAGTAAGACCTAGTGTTTTGGTGAACTGCAATCAGGGTAGTAAGACCCAGTGTTTTGGTGAACTGCCATCAGGGTAGTAAGACCTAGTGTTTTGGTGAACTGCCATCAGGGTAGTAAGACCCAGTGTTTTGGTGAACTGCCATCAGGGTAGTAGGACCCAGTGTTTTGGTGAACTGCCACCAGGGTAGTAAGACCAAGTGTTTTGGTGAACTGCCATCAGGGTAGTAAGACCCAGTGTTTTGGTGAACTGCCATCAGGGTAGTAAGACTCAGTTTTGTAGAAGGGTTAGCACCTCCTGCCAAGCTAGCTACAGTATACCCACCACATGTGAAATCATAGTTGGGAATGGGAGATGGGTTTTACACCCCAGTCAAGATTATGATACTTGATTACTTATATTGAGATACAGTGTTCAATCTAGAAATACTTATGGTGGGGACATCTTGGCCCAGGCATTGAAAAAAACATGGGACAGACTTTCAAAAATTATGTCAGTTTTATAACATTTCTGAGACATTTTATGTGAAATGATCAGTATTAAGTGAATCAATATATAAATTAGAAACAGGCATAAATTGGTTTATTCAAAACCCAACAAAGACTGAAAAGATGGGCCAGGGTTGGACCACAGACAATATCTTTGTGGGACAAAATAACTACTTTGGGGTCAATGGTGCAAGAACCCTTTCTAGATTGAACACTGGAGTCATTATCAGCCAAAAAGAAGTTACAGATGTATAAAGTAAAACCTGTATATAATGAACATCAATGTGACCTTTGAGTTGATTTGAGTTATGGTGTTTAACGTCCCAGTCAAGAATATTTTACTTATATTGAGACATCGAGGACAGACAATTGATCATTGACAATAATTGCAACATCATTAATTATGCCCCACTGAAGATCATGTGTATTTCACTTATATTGAAGTTGTCAGTTCAGAGATAGTGAAGAAAACTGAAGTCAGTGGAGTGTGACATTCAGTAAGTGAGCTGATAAACTTATCTCACACTATAATCTGTCCCAAAGAGGATTCAAACCTACATGTAGGTGATAAACGGCATAGGGATCTATAAACACATGCCTCACTCCACCAATGGCCACCAAGGTCCCTCACACATGGAAGGGGACAAGGAGTCAAATAATACTTAAAAACCATTGATTTTGTTACAAAAATTCAAAACTAGTCTACCTTCCAGCCTTGTAGATTAGAATACTTGCACTAAATGTAGTTTAAAATCAAAGCTTAGAAGGAAATAGAAATTACATCCTAACAAGCTTGCATTAGCTAGGATCCTCATTGCGAAAATGTTGTATTAAGGTGACCTTGGTCAGGGCAGTACATTATTTGGCAACTAGATTCAATCTGTATAAACTGTTTTTTTTGTGTATCATTGCTGTTTTGGGGAACTAATGAGTTGTTACATTAGGAGATTTAAGTCACGTTTTACCCAGGGGAAACTACCTTTATTCAGTAGTAATTCTAGGCAAACAAAACCACTGCAAATACTTAGAAATAACTCTTACAACACTACTCACCCTAAAATCAGTTCCCCGTTCAAACTTTCTATGACATTCCGGACATTCAAATCTCTTTTCTCTCTGTTCCACAGGTATATGCATCTTTACATGCTGTTGTAACTGTTTACGTGTACTCATGGTTTTCCCACAAATTTCACAAACCTCAATTTTATCTGTACCGTGAACATTTTCCACATGTACATCCAATGTAGATTTTCTTAGAGCAAAGTAGTCACAACCCTGGTAAGTCAAATAAAACAAGTGTAGATTTTCTTAGAGCAAAGTTGTCACAACCCTGGTAAGTCAAATAAAACAAGTGTAATTGTTACCTATATGTACAGTCAAACCTGTCTAC
The DNA here is from genome assembly GCA_021292105.1 of Anadara kagoshimensis. Lineage (NCBI taxonomy): Eukaryota > Metazoa > Mollusca > Bivalvia > Arcoida > Arcidae > Anadara > Anadara kagoshimensis. Next base: position 12,249,006 of record CM037874.1, on the reverse strand, counting down.
AAAAGTTGCCAAGAGAACCAGTAAAATGGCCTTAATGGGCAGGTGGCCTTTATATACAGGTTCAACTATATGAATAAAGAACAATCAGGATACAACTTTACTGGCCTTTGTAAGCAGGTGACCCTTATAAAGAGGTGACCTTTAAGACAGGTTGGACTGTATCCTTTCCTAGTAGTCAAAATAGCTATTGGGTAGTAATTTCTGAGAAATCCTTTCAAGTAACCTATTTTTTTGGAAATTTGTGGAAAAATACCTAGCAGTGATTTTGTTATAAAACAAGAGGTCCATGGGCCTTAACGCTCACCTGTGACCTTGACCTTTGAACCCATGAGGTTCATTCATATATCAAAATGATCATAAGGCCAATATTCTAATATACATGCCTATACAAAAAAGTTTAAAGTTTTTGAGATAAATAATCATTTCAGTAGTTGTTTGTATCTATGACCTTGACCTTTGAACCCATGACCTTCATTCATATATCATAATGACCATTGTATTATTGCCTACAATATTTTAATATACATGCCTATACAAAAAGTTAATAGTTTTGTAGATAATTAACTATTTCAGTATTCATTTGCATCTGTGACCTTAAACTTTGACCCAATAACCTTCATTCATATATCAAAATGGTTGTAAGGCTAATTCCTTCAATATTCTAATATACATGCATATACAACAAGTTAATAGTTTCCAAGATAATTAACCATTTAGTATTTATTCGCATCTGTGACCTTGACTTTTGACCCACAAGCTTCATTCATATATCAAAAAGATTGTTAGGATAATACCTACAATATTTTAATATACATGCCTATACAAAACGTTTATAGTTTTTGAGATAGTTAACCATTTCAGTACTTGTTTACATCTGTGACCTTGACCTTTGAACCCATGACCTTTATTCATACCGGTAAATCAAAATTACCATTGTGCCATTTCCTACAATGTTCTAATATACATGCCTATACAAACAAGAGGCCCATGGGCCTTAACGCTCACCTGTGACCTTGACCTTTGAACCCATGAGCTTCATTCAAATATCAAAATGATAATTAGGCCAATATTCTAACATACATGCCTATACAAAAAGTTAATAGTTTTCAAGATAATTAATCATTTAGGTATTCTTTCGCATCTGTGACCTTGACCTTTGAACCCATGACCTTCATTCATATATCAAAATGATCATTAGGATAATACCTAAATATTCTAATATACATGCTATATAAAAAGTTAGAGTTTTCAAGATAATTAACCATTTAGGTATTCTTTCACATCTGTGACCTTGACCTTTGAACCCATGACCTTCATTCATATATCAAAATAATCATTAGTATAATACCTAAATATTCTAATATACATGCCTATATAAAAAGTTTATAGTTTTTGAGATAAATAATCATTTCAGAACTTGTTCACATCTGTAACCTTGACCTTTGAACCCATAACCTTCATTCATATATCACAATGGTTGTTAAGCTAATACCTACAATATTCTAATATACATGCATATACAAGAAGTTAATAGTTTTCAAGATAATTAACCATTCAGGTATTCATTTGCATCTGTGACCTTGACCTTTGAACCCACGACCTTCATTCATATATCAAAATGATCGTTAGGATAATACCTAAAATATTCTTATATACATGCCTATACAAAAAGTTTATAGTTTTTGAGATAAATAATCATTTGAGTACTTCTTTACATCTGTGACCTTGACCTTTGAACTCATGACCTTTATTCATATATCAAAATGACCATTGGGCCATTACCTACAATATTCTAATATACATGCCTATACAAAAAGTCTATAGTTTTTTAGATAAATAATCATTTCAGTACTTGTTTACATCTGTGACCTTGACCTTTGAACTCATGACCTTTATTCATATATCAAAATGACCCTTGTGCCATTACCTACAATATTTCGATATACATGCCTATACAAAAAATTCATAGTTTTGCAGATAATTAACTATTTTGGTATTCTTGGACATCTGTGACCTTGACCTTTGAACCCATGACCATGATCTATGTATCAAATGATCGTCATGTCAATACCTACAAATAACTGAAAATCCTACGCTATTATCACAAGAAATGTTAAAAAAATAGCATTTTTTATCAAGGGTCAAAAACTGGGACATGACCTTGACCTTGGACCTTGACATCAATTGGAAGAAAATTGCAAGACAAGATCAACAGTGAAAACTCCAAACAATTATCTTCAGCCATTATGAAGTTATAACAATAAATGTCTCATTTTAAAAATTACATAATTTTATGCAAAAAACGCGTAACCTATTTTTCGTCTAATTTTCATGAAAAACACAATTTTAATGTTCCCAAGTATGCTGAATCCAAATATCCAATCAAAATTTGCCTGTACCTTTTGGTTTCAGAGAAGAAGATTTTTTTGTCTTTTTGCTATTTTTAGTAACAGCGGCCATCTTGTTGGGCGTGGCCAAACCCTGAACACAATTTTGAAAGGCTGTTACCCAGGCATGATAATCACCAAGTTTCATCAAATATGGCCCAGTAGTTTTGGAGGAGAAGATTAAAATGTAAAGTTTACACACGACGCACGACGGACGACGCACGACGGACGGTGATAGATTGCAATAGCTCATCTGAGCCTTTGGCTCAGGTGAGCTAAAAATTCATAGTTCTGCAGATAATTAACTATTTTCGTATACTTGGACATCTGTGACCTTGACCTTTGAACCCATGACCTTGATCTATGTATCAAAATGATCGTTATGTCAATACCTACAAACAACTGAAAATCCTACGCCATTATCACCAGAAATCTTTAAAAAATAGCATTTTTTATCAAGGGTCAAAAAATGGGACATGACCTTGACCTCAATTGGAAGAAAATCGCAAGACAAGATCAACAGTAAAAACTTCATACAATTATCTTCAGTTGTTTTGAAGTTATAACAATAAATGTCTCATTTTAAAAATTACATAATTTTACGCAAAAAACGCGTAACCTATTTTTCGTCTAATTTTCATGAAAAATACAATTTTAATGTTCCTAGGTATCCTGAATCCAAATATCTAATCAAAATTTGCCTGCACCTTTTGGTTTCAGAGAAGAAGATTTTTTTATCTTTTGGCTATTTATAATAACGGCAGCCATATTGTTGGTCATTGTCAAACCCCGAACACAATTTTAAAAGCCTGTTACCTAGGCATGATAGTCACCAAGTTTCATCAAATTTGGCTCAGTAGCTTTAGAGGAGAAGAGATTGCAATAGCTCATCTGAGCCTTTTGGCTCAGGTGAGCTAAAAATTAAAACTACCTGCTCCCTTTTAGATTGGTAATAAACTAATATTTGCACTAATTTTAAATTAAAGTCTAGAAGGAATAGAAAACTACATCCTACCACCCTTGCATTAGCTAAGTATCCTCATTACAAAAATATTGTAGTATTCAGCAACTGTATAAACTGTTTCTTGGTGTATCATTGCTGTTTTTACAATATTCAATGAGTTTAATAAATTTCAATATTACATAAACATGATTGTAAGATTCTATTTATTAAATATTCAAGGAAAAAACTCACGAAAACACAAACAGTTTTCCAGTGATATTGTTACATTTTTTTTAAAACTTCCTCCTGCCTTTAAGATTGGGAAAGTTAAAGTTCTGAGATCTAGCACACTGCATTACAATATGCTGGCAATAGAATGTATATTCTTGCAAAGACTATATTGCTATGTTTCCATTCCTGGTAGCCAAAATCGCCATTGGCTACTAGTTTCTGAGAAATTCTTTCAAAAAGTAACCTATTTTAGCAAATTTGTGAAAATTTACTTTAAAAAGCGCTATATTTTCAAAATTTGGCTACTAATAATTTTTAAATTGTAAAAACCTAGTATTGTGGTACTATCTCATATTTTGTGGGTGAAGACAAATTAATTTAATTTTTCAGTGCATCACTGTTGTTTTGGTGAATATTAGTGGGCAAATTGCGAAATTTTAGATATTTATCCCTAGAGGAAACTATCTTTATCTGGTAATAATTTTTAGCAAACAAAATCACTGGTCTTCTCCATAAGAAAAGAGCTAATGGACACAGAAGTGGTAAACAACATGCGACATTCCAAAGTGCGTGCGCTATGACTCGACTGTTGTTTGTATTAGACACACTTCAATAAGTCATTTCAATATCATAAAAAGAACTTATGTAAGTTGGAAAACATATTGGAGTTTTTTTGTTCTATGGAAAAGTCAGCATTATATTTTTGTCATCATTATTCTCATAAAAATTTAGTAGTACTTATTGAGCGCATGTACACATTTGTTTAAAATAACTAAATGAAGTGTAAAAGAATCAACAGTTGACATCATATCCTGCACACATTGGAATGTAGCATGCTAGTTACCAAGGTCACGAAAACGATATTAAAGCTGTAATATGATTTTTATTCCATAGCTTTATTGTATGGAATATTGAGAAGATTATATAATAAATAAGAGTATGTGATGTAAATATACTCTATGACTGCAGAAAAATATCCAAAAATCTTAACTTCCGATTCATCAATCATTAATCAGTTTTTGTCTACAAATTATTTTTTGATAATTGATTCTGAAAGTTTTCTGATTGTTCAATACTAAATTGTATACTGGTACCAATACTTACCTCAACTTGACATCTGAAGACTTCAAAATTTGACTCGGATATGTCCATATTATGTTTCTTTATTTTGTGCAAATCTAGGGAACACTCTACCTTAGTTTTATATTCACAGTATTCACAACTATAAACAGTCAGGTGGTTTTGCCGTTTGTGTTCCACTTCTTTACGATGTTGCAGAAAACTTTGATAACTATCAAATTTTATGTCACATGCCGTACAATAATTTCTGGTCCTTCCTTTTAATTTTTGATTTCTCATTTGTATCTTTTTCACCCAAAATGGATGCATTTCCTGTTTGTGCTTTGAATATTCTTCGTAATTTTCTAATACTTTTTTACATATCCAACATGTCTTTGGCTTATCTAATTTACTATTTCTAGGTTTCCTAACATTTTTTGCATGATTTACTTTTTTAGATTTTGCATCAGGTACAGCTGTTTCACATTTCAAAGGAGTGTTTTTTTCTGCGACTACGGTATTTTCTTTTGTTGAGATTAGTCCAAGTTTTGCAAACAAATCACCATTTTGTTCATTTTCTTTGCTTTCTTGTTTTTCATCATCTTGGGATTCACTTTCACTTTCATCTTTTTCCACATTATTTTTCTGCACAGTTGATTCTGACTGTTCTGTCTTTATACTATTTAAATCTTTGTTTATTGTTTCAGCTTTTATTTCATCCTTCACTTCATTTTTGTCTACCTGTCCATTCCTTGTCTGCATTATTGTTTTTGTATCCTGTTCTTGTTTTACTTGATGATCGTTATTTGTAATCTCATTCTTTACTGCATTTTCAGACAAACTACTACTGCTGATCGTCTTTTCCTTTTCAGCCGTTTCACATCCTTTATTTGATCTTCGACCTCTAGTTCTAGTCTTCACTTCTTTTACACTACTTGTATCAGCAATTGCTGATTTGGATTTTCTACCTACTGACGGAACACCTTTTTCACTGTTTTCAGGAAAAGAATTTCTTGACCTTTTTTTCTGTATAGTTGCTTTTGTTGATGTCTTAGATGTTTCATCAAAGTATTTTGGATTTAGTTTTCTTTTTCTAGCAGAGACTTTTCTACCATTTTCTGGTAATAAAATTCTATCACCTGCCAGAGTCTCATCAGGACTATTATGCCCCTCTTTGTCAGTGACATGATCTGAAATATCACTAGGGGATTTTTTCAAATGAGTTGAAAAACCACAATCAGAACCTTCAGCCGTTTCTATATTTTCTGTCTGTGTTATTTTAATGGGTGAGATTTCTGTTTTACTGATGGAATTACGATTGTCTTCAGATACCTTAGCAGCCACTATTTCCTGATTAACATTATAGCAAAAATTTTTAATCTTAAATATTTTTGTCAAGTTTAATATCTTTTCTACTTCGTCTTTAGAACAAATAATTTTTCCTGTGTATAATAATTTTACAAACAGGTTAATCATAGAAATATTTTCATTGATTTGTTTAAAATTAATGAATTTGATATTGGTATCACCTGAGGATAATTTTTCAACGGTTTCTTTAAACAGTAAGCTTGTTACTGATAAAACTACTCCATGTACAAGAACATGTCCGTCGATTCCCTGGAGTCTAGTATCGCACATAAAACCCTCCTGCTGAAGACAATAAAGTGAACTGCTCAAAATTGAAGTGTGATCATTTAAAATCACATCAAACATCACCATCATTTCAGAAGATTCCATGATAAATATCTATATCCAATGGTTGAACATACAAGTTGATTTATATTAGAGTTATAACTTAAATACAGACACTTCACATTTTAACTGATGTAATGGTAAAATCATGTAAACCCATCCACACTCCATTATTTTCAAATAAACCTGAAATAAACAAGACAGAATAAATAATTTCATCATTTTATAAATGAATTCCCATTTTTCATTTTTTTTCTGGAAGGGCAAATTTTAAAAAGAATGTATAGAAATTACAATGGAACATGGAGAAACAAAATGTTTTCTAGAATGAAGATTATGTTGAGATTAGATAAGTTTTGGGATAACACAGTCAAAGATAATATTTATGTCTTTAGAATTAGTTTTTAAAAAACGAGTTGATTATTGGTTTACTCAAGGTTTGTTTTTTTTAAATCACCTATTAATGCAGACCTATCTAAGGTATAACGCAAAAGTTTGAACTTGAGAAATAATCATTATCAACCCTTTCATCCTGGAAACACAATCTAGACATGCACAAGTTGTGGAAGATGCATGTAAGCTTATGATTCATAAATGATTCAGAGGTGGCTAATTTGAGCAACATATGGGCTTTGCAGCAAGTCTTCCAATAAAACATTTAATTTCACACTGCACTAGTCCACCAAGATTACAAATAAATATACTGGATGTGGGGTACGGTAGGTTAACTTAACTGACTGTCATACCATCAAATGAAAAGTGTTTCAAGTCTTTCCTTTCCAATAAAAATGAAATGAGTTAGCACCAGACTGGTCAGGATCTACACAGACTTCAAACTCATCTATCTCAGAAATATGTAAGGACCGTTCAGAAGTTAATAGTTGCCAAAGTGAAGACGAAGCCAAGTAACTTGTAATTCATGTATCTCGTTGACTTATGATGTGAATATACAGAAAAGGCAGCACACCACTGTGGCAGAAGTTTTTATTCTAATTTTAGCATAGATCTAATTCAGATTATATTATATATCCCTTGATTTATATTAGAATAATATATTACATTTGTTTTGTTGATATTTTGCATTCAAAATAGCAGAGGAGCTAAGTCAAACCTATTGGGGTCCTTATCTGTGTTTCTATATATATTTCTTAAGGAAAATCTTAACTCATTCGAAATGATTCATCTTGAAATGTCACAAATTCTCAGAAAATGTTGTTTTTGACGGGAAAATGACCATCTCATGTTATTCCATATTCATTCAAAATAAGTGGGTCAAATAAGTGTTCCTCGCAAACATTAAAGGGTGTCATGTTGTGCAGCGGTAAACCCCATTGGACATTATTTTCCAAATAGCCAATATACCTTTTTGTAATGAACTTTTTGTAGCTTGATTGGTTTTTTAATTATGTACACACGTCTTATGGTCTAAGCTGTGCTTCCATGACCTATGTTCACGTAAAAGCCATGACTTTTATTATCCAGACCCGGTCCGTCGAAATACCCAATGCCACCCAATGCTACCCAAAGCTACCCAAAGCCACCATAAATAATGCTTAAATTTATGTTATATATCGTTAAATGGGTCCCTTATAATAAATTAGTGCTTAATTATTTAGTAATATTGTTGTTGTTGTTGTTATCCTAAATCTCCTTCTTCGCGAGAAAATGGACTCTATGGAATTTGGAATGACACTATGCTATGGAGAAATTAACACTTTGTACTTTTGTAGGTAGGCGCTACTGCGATCGAATGAGTACGTTTATATTATATTTAAAATTTGATGCTTCGAATAAATGTCTCAAAGGCGTCAGAAATATTGCATGTTCTACCATCGGACTAACTTTTGACTCAATCAAGCTGTATGACAAGGGAGACAACCTGATGGGTTTTTTTTTTTTTTTTTGTTTTGTACTCTGTAAGGAACACCCTAACTACATTTGAAATAAAGATTTTATGATTTTGAATACATACGTACATTATATAGTGTAACTTATTCCATACTTGGAGCATTATTCATTTTATGGAAATAATATTACATATCCGATTTCATATATACAAGTTCTAATTTGAATTTTTATTTAATATGTATTCCAAATCGACATTTTTTATGCCGAAGATATTCTATAAGTCTTTAACAGTAAGTTCCGGCATAATTTATGTTATGTTGAAACCGGCCTGTTGGAACTAATACTATATATTAAAAGTTCCAAGAGCCATTTTATAATATAACTCACTCCATAGATTTTTTTTAGAAAAAGATGTTATTCATTAAACATAATATTCATTATAGGTGATATGTAACGTAATTCATTGATACCAAAATAAATATCGCTTCCATATGAAACAATATGCGTGCTTATAGTGCAAAATAAAGAGGGTAGCTAAAAAGGCGTTTTTAAAAACAAGGTCCAGTTTCACGAAAACATCGCAACTTCTCAACTCGAATCAAAATTTATTTTCACAAATTTGTTTTAATTTAGTGATTTTTACGTGAATAAACAGACAAATTTGATTCAAATATACAAATAAATGCAAAAAATATTCATATTTGTAAACAAGGCAACACTAAAAAAAATGTTTTTACTCAAATATATTTCTGTAACAATTTAGGACTTAAAATGAAAATGTAATAATGAATTTTAGATTTAGTGAGAAAATAGATTTTACGTAAAACTGGACCCCGGTTTCTTACATAATGTACATTGCAATATGTACTCAAAATCGTTACATCAGTCAGCAGACGTTTAGGTGTTCCTTACAAGGCGGAAGGTTTACAGTTGGTCAAAACAAACGTCCGGTTGTCTCCCTTGTCATACAGCTTACTAGAACGAATAATCTTACTGGAATGGCTTATTTTTAACATTTTGATATTTACCTGCCCTTAAACGGCAGATAATAGTAAAACATAAATGTTAAATAGCAAAATATGATGAAAATTGAACATGAAAAGGTATACGAGTTTAACGATAGAATTCTTCGATCTAACAGCTTACGTATCGTACATTTGACTCGAAAATTGTGTTGAACGTGCATTAATTCGAATTAATTAAGCACTAATTTATTATAAGGGACACATTTAACGATATATAACATAAATTTAAGCATTACTTATAATGGCTTTGGGTAGCATTGGGTGACATTGGGTATTTCGACGGACCCATCCAGACCCCCTTTTGTAACCAGCTAGGATGCTTGATAGTATCAAGGAAGTCTGAATAAAAAAGTTACATGTTACTGTGACTGAGGTGTAAAATTGTAGTGACTAGATTACAAGAACATGTATGGTTCTTGAAACAGCCAGTCAAAAATAAAACCATTCATTCGGTATCTTTTAACATGTGAAAGTCACTGAAAAGATAGAGATAAAGTGTGATTTTATTATTTTTACTGACCAGATGTTGACGAAGAAAGCGCATGTGGCCAGCTGATCAAAGTTGGAAAATGTTTTACCAATTGTGTAACTTTTATCATGTATCCATTTTCAGCTTAATCAGTATTTAGTTGATAGATGTTGAAATTTATGCAAAAACAACAAACACCAATCAAACATGTATAGGACGTGTCGTATTCGTAGTCTCAATTGTGCTTTAAAGTAACTAAGACACAAAAAGAAAAACGGGTCATGTAATAAATCCGGAAGAGGTTATCTTAACGATTTTCCGTTTCTGACATGGAAATGTTACTCTCAAAATAAATAAATAAATTACATTCAGTGGCGTAGCGCCTATTACGTCAAAACGCCCGGGCGTACACATTAAAATACAGAGATTGTAAAAATCTTGGAAATTGTCATTAAAATTTAAAAAAAAACATGACCTTTTTTACAGGTATACTATTATTTAACTGGTTATGATTCTCTACGTTTGCATATCGTGAGATACCAAGGTTCACTAGTAGATAATATTGAACATAATTACGTTATGCTCGATGTCCGAATATGACTTAAAGTAACCGAACTAAAAAAATGGGAAAATATTACTAAACATATCCGTCTAGAGTGCAGGAAATAGCAGCATTTAGGCTCTAAAAATCAAAAATTTTCGGGGGGGACATGCCCCCAGACCCCCCTAGAAATACGCGCCTTCGGCGCGTATCGGACACACACTGGTGCGTACAGATAAATGATATGCTCGCTACGCCACTGACATTATATCTATGTACCACCAGAGAAACAAACATTGGTATATTCCCAGATAGCAAACATATGTTGGGCCAACATTGGCCCGTAGTTGTTGGGTTTGTTGGCCCTACGTTAGCTGCCAACGTTGGGGCAACGTTATCTTGCTCATCGGGCCAACGTTGTACCCAACATAAATGCCAACGATGGGCCAATGTAAACTGCCAACGATGGGCCAACGTAAGTTGCCAATGTTGGGCCAACGTAATCTTGCTCATCGGGCCATCGTTGTACCAACCATAAATGCCAACAATGGGCCAACGTAAACTGGCCAATGTTGGGCCAACGTAATCTTGCTCATCGGGCCATCGTTGTACCAACCATAAATGCCAACAATGGGCCAACATGAACTGCCAACGATGGGCCAACGTAATCTTGCTCATCGGGCCATCGTTTTACCAACCATAAATGCCAACAATGGGCCAACATAAACTGGCCAATGTTGGGCCAACGTAATCTTGCTCATTGGGCCATCGTTGTACCAACCATAAATGCCAACAATGGGCCAACATAAACTGCCAACGATGGGCCAACGTAAGTTACCAATGTTGGGCCAACGTAATCTTGCTCATCGGGCCATCGTTGTACCAACCATAAATGCCAACAATGCGCCAACATAAACTGCCAACAATGGGCCAACGTAAGTTGCCATTGTTGGGCCAACGTAATCTTGCTCAGCGGGCCATCGTTGTACCAACCATAAATGCCAACAATGGGCCAACATAAACTGGCCAATGTTGGGTCAATGTAATCTTGCTCATCGGGCCATCGTTGTACCAACCATAAATGCCAACAATGGGCAAAAATAACCTGCCAATGTTGGGCCAACGTTATCTTATTTATCTGGTATTGTTGTACCAATCATAAATGCCAACGATGACCCGATATTAGTTGCCTCCATTGGACCAACGATGGCAGCCAACGGTGGCCCTTCATTGGGCAGACAGGCAAGATATGTTAGGACAACTTTGTTTGCCATATAAGGACGATAAATCCACATTTGAAACATGTTGGCGATAAAATATCTGTCAATACTGCCCCAGCTTATCTGCGAAAATCATTTTTAATTTCTTTGAATTTTAAAAGTAACGATGATCCAGTAAGATCCAGTGACAATTACAAAGACAGTGAAAACATATATATCCTAATTATGTTAAATGTCTCCAATGAAATGTCACAGATGCTGGTTCAATACTTACAATATTTCTTTACAATAATTTAAGGTACAAAAATTGGACATAAATTTAACTTTATTAATATGCAAACAGAACCAAACAAAACATCATTACAAAGTAAATACTATACAGATTATCACAAAACTTTAAAAGTGTCTTTTTCTCAGTTCTACAGTTATTGATCTTGGTTATTATTTTATTATCTAAATCACGTATCTGATTTATTTTTGTTTATCCTGTTTTTTCTGCCACCATTTCTATCGGATGCAAATCTGAACCAGACTTTTGCAGTTTTTGCAATTTCATTTTCTGTCGCACTTGCACATAATCTCTCTTTCTAACAGCTTCTGTAATTAAGATCGAAATTATACGTATATAAGTTGCTGTTAAATGACATGAAACAACTATATATACTACCATCTCTAAAAATATGCAGGTATTTTTCTATTCGATATGTAATCTTAGTATCGCAATCAATATGTACAGTACAGACCTGTCTAAAGTTTAACACTAAGCTAAGAAATACGTGCCGAGTCGGCTCGATTCCTCGTTACCTGTATCTCCAAAGTTTCTCGAATGCAGTTATCTATATCTGTGCAGCTTTTCGACAACTAGTTATCCATATATCAACACGCCAGCAATCAAGCTTCTGCTCCTTTTCGTTAGCTCAGTGTTTAACTTTTGACAGGTCTGTACTGTAGTTTGGGTATTTTGCTACATCGCAGGGCTTATGACCAGTTTATTTAAAATGTACATGGACGTGCATATAAACATGGAAAATTAAATAATTTTTAAATGACTCATAACAGAAAATAGATAAAAATAAATAAATAATTAAATAAATAAATAAATTTATTAATCAATGTCTTTTTGAAAAATATAATTCATTATGGTAATATAGTTTGTTTTATACTTGTACCTCAAAGATTTACTAATACTGTATTAAATTCAGTTGAGTTGAGTTAAAATACTTAAAATCAGGAATATTATGGCAGTGAAGTTAATATGTTCCCATTTATTGAATTAAGTAATCAATTGGAAAATATCAATGGCCTTGATCATGTTTTTTTTTTTCATTTCACAATCAAAAATGTTAAATAATCTAAAACGAAACTCTAAAATAACTTGAGGAAATATAGGCCACTTGAATGCACACATTTTAAAATTGCATCTTGAAATAAAGATATAATTGTAATCAATTGGAGAATTTCAAAGGAAATGTTACAAATTTATGTTATAAAAATGTTCCTCCAAATAATTAAAACAACTTAATATGTACACATTCATGCCCATGGGATTACAATTTCTGTACAATGAAAGTGCTAAAACAGGTGTTCAAGACCGGTGTTTGATATTACAAATGTGTGTGTGTGTGTGTGTGTGTGTGTGTGTGTGTGTGTGTGTGTGTGTGTGAGAGAGAGAGAGAGAGAGATGCTCTGATATCAGATGAAAAACATTAAAATCAAATTGGCATCAGGTCACTTTGGATTTTCGACAAAAAGTCTTTTAAACAGATTTTTTATTAGCAAATATTATTTTCACGTTAACTTAAGTTACTGCAAACCTTGTGAATATAATTATGCATATTTGCAGATTGACGATGGTATTAATTAGGGCATTAAACCATTAAAAATAAATTTCAATTCAGTAAATCTGGGGTTCCTATCCTTACATCAAAAAGTTTGTTATTACAAAGCTTGACTGGACAAGTAGCTGAATATAATGCACATACATACTTTCATATTGAGAGAGAGAGAGAGAGAGAGAGAGAGAGAGAGAGAGAGAGAGATTTATATAGTATAATAAAATTATACTTACATAATTAAATTAAACTTCAGTCTTTACAAGAGAGTACTACTAATATTTGTCTTGGTAATACTGTTGTCCAGGTCTTCTTTTAAACTTTAAAACCATCTTAGGTAAAGTTAATACCATCAAAACCTGTCCACTTAGTATTGGTTAGATGACAATAAGAAAAATCTTTATGAATAAGAAGGGGGTGGAGTGGAGCACAGCCCTTTCTTATTCATGAAGATTTGCCTTATGTCATCTAACCAATTTAGACCACACTTTCAACATGACCCAACTGGGATGAAAACCATTAACCCAGCTGTTCATTCAAAAAGCTCACCTGTTTGAGAAAAAGTAAAGGAAGTTGTTTTTTTTTAAGGTTGTAACAAATATAACTAAAAACCTAACTTTTGTGATGGTCGATATTCAAAATGAGTGACCAAGGTGTAGACTACATCCCTTTGATGATTTTAATTAATTTACGCATTCCTTTAGGCTGTTTTATTCAAATATAAGCATGTTTATCTATTTTATCAAATTAACTAACAAATAAAATATTAATTATTGATATAATTAACAAATATGGTCTTGGGCACAGACGCACAATCGTAAAGTTGAAGCCACAATTTTGACTGGAGTGAAAAAAATCATTATAATTGAAAACTTGACCAGAAAAGTGATTGAAAACCACCAAGCTCGAAAACACGCACATGTAATTCAGAAATTACACATGAATTACATGTGTCATTAAAAAACTCCTTATTTCAGTATAAATTTTCATGACGTCATTGTGAATACGAAAATCCTTTTTTTTTTTTAATCTGAAAGAATTTTGACAATATTAAAAAAGATATCAATTAAATATTGTGAAAAATGTCTTTATCAAAGGTATCAAAGGCAATTCTTAGTGATTCAATGGTATCTGTTGAATTTATGAGTGTACTGTATTTATGATTTTTTTTTTTTTTTTTTTTTTTTTTATATTTTCATTTAATCTTTTAATTGATAGACATAATGTATTTTATTTCCTGTAAATATTTTATCAAAAATTATAACAGTTACTTTAAGTTAGGACTTAGAATAATACCATCAAAGCATGTACAAGCCATGCATAACGTTAGCGTCCATTTGTACTACTTGGTCCTAAATGCATCCTTGGGAAAAAGAAATGTGGAATTATGCCTCGTTTGTTGGCAAATGTGGTAAGAACAACAGTTTTTATGTTTGGGCATGGATTAGGATGTTTGTTTACCATTGGCCCATTGTTGGTCCAATGTTGTCAGACCAATAGTTATAATTCATATGTTGGCCCATTGTCGGTCCAATATTGTCAGACCAACATTTATAATCCATATGTTGGCCCATTGTTGGCCCAATATTGTCAGACCAACAGTAATAATTCATATGTTGGCCCATTGTTGGCTTAGTGTTGTCAGACCAAACGTTACAATTCATATGTTGACCCATTGTTGCTTTAATGTTGTCAAGCTGTCAGTTAGAATCTGTTGGTCCCATGTCGGCCAGGTCCCATGTTGGCCAAATGATGTTTAACCGACAATTACTACTCGTATATCGGGCCAATGTTTGTTCAATGTTGTTTAACCAACTATTCGAAATTCTATGTTGATCTAATGTTGGCCCAAAGTTGTCACACCAATAGTTAGAATTCCTATGTTGGTTCAATGGTGGTCCAATGTTGTTTAACCAACAGTTAGAATACCTATGTTGGTCCAACGTTGGCCCAATGTTGTTTTACCAACTGTTAGAATTCCTATGTTGGTCTAATGTTGGCTCAATGTTGTTTAACCAACAGTTAGAATACCTATGTTGGTCCAATGTTGGCCCAATGTTGTTTAATTAACAGTTAGAATTCCTATGCTGGTCCAATGTTGGCCCAATGTTGATTAATTAACAGTTAGAATACCTATGTTGGTCCAACGTTGGCCCAATGTTGTTTAACAAACTGTTAGAATTCCTATGTTGGTCTAATGTTGGCTCAATGTTGTTTAACCAACAGTTAGAATACCTATGTTGGTCCAATGTTGTTTAACCAACTGTTAGAATTCCTATGTTGGTCTAATGTTGGCTCAATGTTGTTTAACCAACAGTTAGAATACCTATGTTGGTCCAATGTTGGCCCAATGTTGTTTAATTAACAGTTAGAATTCATATGCTGGTCCAATGTTGGCCCAATGTTGTTTAATTAACAGTTAGAATACCTATGTTGGTCCAACGTTGGCCCAATGTTGTTTAACAAACTGTTAGAATTCCTATGTTGGTCTAATGTTGGCTCAATGTTGTTTAACCAACAGTTAGAATACCTATGTTGGTCCAATGTTGGCCCTATGTTGTTTAACCAACAGTTAGAATACCTATGTTGGTCCAATAATGGCCCAATGTTGTTTAACCAACAGTTAAAATACCTATGTTGGTCTAATGTTGGCCCAATGTTGTTTAATCAACAGTTTGAATACCTATGCTGGTCCAATGTTGGCCCAGTGTTGTTTAACCAACCGTTAGAAATCCTATGTTGGTCCAATGTTGGCCCAACATTATTTAGCCAACGCCAACCATACAACAATATGCCAACGTTGGCCCAACGTTAGTCTGCTATCTGGGTTGGTATTACTGTACGTTTTTACTGCCACATAAAATAATTAAGAAATAGCCACTCATGTACTGATGTAGGGCATTTCAAGATTTTATGATGGACCGTGATTTTGAAAATGTTAAATTCTGCTTATTTTGTCAAGCAACATACAAACTTCAGACTGAATATACTGATGATACCATCCACAAATTAAAATCGGCTAATATTTTTGAAAGGGAACACATTTTTTTTGTGTTTGGTAAGGCAATTTACAACAACCAATCGGTATACCAATGGACACAAACTGTGCACCGTGAATAAGTCCACCATTTTATGCTGATTTGTTTCTTTATTCTTATGAACCAGAATTAATACAGAACCTTGTCAAGTTAAATCTTAAGAAAAGGTTGTACCAAATAATTCAACTCAACATACAGATATATAGATGACCCTCTATCAGTTTGGAGACCAGTGGCGGATCCAGCGAGGGGGGGGGGGGGCAGGGGGCCCGTACCGCCCCCCCTCCCCCCCATTTCCCTCTCTCACAGAGTGCAAGACGTTTCGTCCCATGCCATTTCGTACCATATTCAGGACTTTTCGTCCCAAACTTCTAAGACGTTTCGTACCAAAGGACTTTTCGTCCCATGATATTTCGTAAACTTTTTGGGGACTTTTCGTTCCCCATTTTCAAGATGTACCATAACATCAAGTAATTCTTTCAGAACGTTTCATGCCATAATTCGCACCCGTAAAGTATTTTTTCGTCCTGGCATTATACATTCGTTATACTATCTGACTATCAGACTATAGAGTATATATATATTCATTGAACATGTGCACCTGCACTGAGTTTTAGTGAGCAAACTGACAAACTTTCTCACACTAGGATCTGCCAGAGCTTTAGACCACTTGGCCACAAAGTTCCCCTTCAACTGTTCTACACAAGATTGTTTTTGGCCTGCTCCTTAGTCTTTTTTCCCAGTTGTGTCTATCTTAGCTTTGGTGATACTGCTTCATCTATTCTAAAGACATACCCTAGCCATCTGAATAATCTCTGCTTTATTTCATCAATGATACATTTTGAATTTGTCATTTTCAATAGATTGAGCTGTACATACTAGGTGTTAAGGAAATACCACATTCATAGTTTGTTAGACCTTACAATTGGAAAGACTGTGGCAAAATTTTTTTTTATTCAATAACTAAGGGAATTATGATTATAAAATTTTTGTTTATTTTCAGCCGACCAAATATACCAGGATATCAGGGTTGTACGCTATGGCAAGGTCAATATGCTCCAGCTCACACTGCTCCGAGGACACCTAGCAAACAAGCAACAACTGCCACTGTACACAAGTAAGTCATACACAGTTGTCTCCTCTATCATGTCCTGCTATTAGGTTACCAGGTTACACATGTACTAGAATAAAACCTTGATTCATGACCACCATTTGTTTACCCATATTTGGCATTATAAAAAAGCAACAACTGCCACAGTACACAAGTAAGTCATACACAGTTATCTCCCTTTTCATACTGCATCATTATGGTCATACCATAGTAAAACCCAGGTTCATTGCCATCAATTTGTTCAGTCAAATTATGGTGTTGCAAAAGGGCTTCATGATACAATGAGAGTCCTAAAACGACAAATATGGAAAATTATGATTTTTTTTATTAACCTGTTAATGAAGCAATAAGTGAGATGGCAAAGTTATCAAGGGGCATTATGACAAGATTTAGAAAAGGCTGGTCTTGATAACTGTAAAGGGGATTATCTTTGTGCGGTGAAAATTTCGCGATTTCTGAATCTGGTATTTCATTTGGGTGTAATTTTCGCTTAACCAATATCAGCGGATGAATATTACATTAACCTGTATGGTAGAAATTTTGCGTGGGTAAAATTTTGGCTGTAATTTTGTGTCACCACTCTAACCTTGGTGATTTTTATTTACTACATAATCATGCATTATTCAATATACAAGAATATACAATTTATTTTTCTGCATATTTCATATTTTATTTTAGCAATATTTCAAAGTTATTTTTATTTAATCAAGATTTCCAAAGTTATTTTAGGCATTTAGAACATATGTTCATTAGATCCTTTATCTAAACTTTCTTAAATAAATTATTGCAATTAAGGTTAATTCAGGAAATATTTCCTGTCAAATCAAGTCTATACAAGGGATTATCCCCCATGACTGTGTTAACACCCCAATAAGGGACTTAACTCAATTTAACATTTATTTTTGTGATAAACTCTTTGGTGACATAACCTTACAGTGTAATTACTTGTTAATTGTTAAGTAAATACAGATTTTTTGTTATTATTTTGATTGGTTAATTACCTTTTCTCTAGACATGACACCTACCCAATCAATAACTCGGGTTGTGTCCAGAAAAAGATTTGATTATTAAGTTTTACTATAAAATGGAAATACAATTTCAATTTTGGACATAGAGGAATATAGAGATAGATTAGATAGATTATTTAGATTATTTAGATTTTTGGATTTTAGCAATTTATTGGAAATTTATTTATGTATTGTGTATCATGGTGACTTAAACAACATGATGGCTTGATGTGAAATAAATTATGAAATACAGTGAATGCCAGACTATGTTTTTCATTTACAAATAAGCTAATTCCCCAAAATTAAAAACAACTTTTAACCAGTAAGGTTCGCCAGTGGCCATAACCACGTCCTGAAGCTGGAGTGCCAGGCGAGCCTTACAACATTTGCACAAAATAAGTAAGAATTTTACCAACATGAACATTTCCCTCTTTACAATATTTCAAGGACAGGGAGGTGCTTAAAACTGGTTGGATATCTATATGAAATTGACATTTTTTTTGCTGAAATTCTTATTCTCTTACGGTAATTATGCATACACACATAAACATTCAAACAATGCATGGAGACATGAATATTATTGTTTTAATATACAGTGTGACCTGTGTATAAAAACCACCCATCAGACTGAGCAAAAGTGGACTTAATAGACAGATGGACTTTTATTATAGAGGGATATAATATAGTAAAATCAATTTGGGATACTTCAGACTGGTTGCTATAGACAGGTGTTTACAGACTTTATACAGAGGTGCACTCAATAGCATGTTGTACTGAATAATAATTTTCTGGTGATATTTTTTGTAAGGTTTTTACCCTCCTTGGATATTTTACATCATGTTTTAACCCTCCTTTCTTGTTTGACATTTTAGGTCTATGCCAGTGTCACCTAACACATCAGAGTTTAAAAAGGATTCTCAGATGTCTAAGATGGTTACCATGGTACCACCATGCAATCCATTTAACCAGATTAACAAACTCGATGAAATACTAGCAAACCAAGTGTGAAAATGAAAGATCCAGGTTTATAAGAAGCAATTTTGAATATTTCTTTATTTTGTTGGTATAAATCAACTTTGAAGTGAACTTAAAATTTGATGTCTTAAAGATGTTAGTACTTAAGTAATTTTAAACAAGGAATGGCATATTTCATATCATTTAAAAACACAGACACACAAACAGGTATACATGTACTGTAAGCTGGTAAATTTTAGCTGCAGTTTTATTTTATTGTGTTTTGCCACCAGGCCTTTCTACTAAAATAACTGTGCTAAATTATATGTACCAGTAATCAACTCTGTATGCATACAAAAAGTTGGCTTGTTGATATAAAACTAAAATATTCCTTTTATAAAGCTAAAATAAGTATATGTGCCATTATTGAGCTGTTTACATTGCTGTAAAAGAAGAAATATTACCAGTAGGAAACATTGTAATTATGGTCTTCTTAACTATTTCACAATAGGAAATTTTCATGGTTCAAACTGTAGGTAAAGTGTACCAAGGAAAATAAGAAATTTTGCTGAAAAGATGAATTGGCCGCACAAGGGTCACCATGAAAATTATGAATGATTTTTCCTCACAAATATTTCTTCTCATACATTATTTGGAATTTTCGGATTTCTTCTTCAAAATGATGCAAGAGAAAGAATTTTAAAATGAATTAGATTGATTTTAAAGACTTATTAAAGAATACCACACAGGCAGATCACTTCAATGTCAAGCCTACATTTGCAGCAAAAATAAATGATATTATTAAATATCCAGGGTAAAGTTTTAAAAGTTTCCAAATAGAGTAGAAACAAGAGTTAAATATGTACAGGATTCACAAATGACATGAATCGCCAGGACACCCAGTGATGATAAGTCTGTCATAACTTAAATGTTAAGGCCAAAGGAAAAAATGTGTGTTTCTGCTAACACTTTTAAAAAAATTAGGATTGGTAGACAAGCAACATTGACCATATGGGGCAAGAATGCCAATTTTGACAGTGCTTGGCCTGTCAAAATATTGTTATAAGAACTTTAGGGAAGGCATAAAATATTAGGTCGGGTTAGTGGACACACTAAATTTTGTCCAGGCCTAACACATTTTGCTCATATGTGACTTAAAGTTTTATTCTTATTAGGTAAAGCCTCAAATGTAGAGAAGTGCAATAAAATAGTGATTCAGATTTAGTTAGAACATGAATAGAAACAAAAATCCAAATAAAATGAAAATAAAATTGTTATGGTTTCTATGGCAACTGAAGATTAATATCAGTATATGAAAACATTTGAAATATTTTTATAATTCGTTTTTCAGTCTTTTTATTATTTAATATTACAAATGAGCGAGGACCTATTTAGTATTGTCACAGTAAAAGGGCAAATAGAATGGGTATATCTTTTTATGGAGAGTTTGTGATTTCTATGGCAACAGCATTTTTATAACTTATAATACCATTGAATGCAGTATTAGTGTTTATCACAGTAAAAGGATAAAAAAGGGCACTAGTATATCTTTTAATGGTGAGTATTATTTCTATGGCAACAGCATTTTTATAACTTTATAATTCAAATTCCATATAAGTATTAAAATCTCACAGTAAAAGGATAAAAAAGGGTATATCTTTTTATGACGAGCTTTACAGTATTAGTAGATAGAAATAAAAGAGGATTTGTAATTTTAACGTAATGCCATAATTGATCGAGGCCATGCAGCCACCAGACCCATAAACTATAGCTAGAACTTAAACATGTATAATGACATATGGAGTCTATAAAACAGTATTATAAAAAATATTTGTATATAAGATTTTTTAACTTTACATATTATATATAAATATCAGAGTATTTTAAAGTCACTTTTTCCGTCCTTTTGCTTGTAGTTCATATTTTTACATCTTGCTTTTTTATATGTTTTTATATTATTTAAATGCACATCATTTTGCAAATGTTCAAACACTTCACAGAGTTTTTCATAAATGTAGCTCATCAGAGCCAAAGTTTGCACAAATCTTAGCTATGAGGCCCCAAATGGGGAAACTGTATAGAGACGTCCCTATAAACTACCGTATTCAAAAATCAAAACAATGCTATATATTTTATTGTTATAAAATGGATTTTATTTTGCTAATTTTTAAACGCTTCACATACTTTTTTTATAGCTCATTCAACATGTTCAAGCTAAAGTTTGCTCAAATCTTGTCTGAAACCCCATATGGGGAAACTGTAGAGCGGTACCTTTAGATTATACAAAAACTCAGAATCACCGAATCATGTGGATGTAGGCCATGATACAAACATATAAAACTTTTCTTACACCGGTAATTTGACAGGCTGATCAATTCAACAGATTTTTCCATTTTCAACGGATTTTTACCATTACAACTGTTAAATGGACGGATAAAATGAAAAGGTCAAATTAGACAGGTTTTTCCCATTTTGATGGGGTTTATTTTTTCAATGAAAAGTACTAAAAATTTTGACTTTTTGTATGGAAATTGTACAAAAATCAAACACTTTACAATAAAAAAGTACTTTAATGGCAACCTTGCACACTAAAAACGTACCGATCTGGGCAAATACGAGTAAATATATTTTATTGGTCAGCCTGATTTGATAGAAGTAATGCATTGTGTCACTATAGTGTTTTGACCATATTTCAATTTAGTTTTAGCATTAAACATATTACAATCATGTTTATAGCCATACAACAACAATCATTATGCACAGGAAACAACTAAATACATTATTTTACAGAACATTTCATCTTAATTTAAATGCATTAAATATAAATTTTGCAACGTTTGTAATAATTTTTTTCCTTTTATCCCCCATTAAACAATAAAACTTTTGTAGATTTGGCCAATGGCAATAATATTTCGGTAAATAACGATGTCTTAATGATATGTATTTTGGACAGACCAACAAAAAATGGTATTCGTTTTCAATAACTTTCATGTTGCAACATGTACAAATACGCAAATTTTTATCTATGCCATTATATCTACCACGCTCAATAGCTAAGTCATGGTAACTTAATCTAAATTTTGTTAATAATACTCTAAGCCTCTTATTTTCGATAAAAATTAAATAATTTTCTAAACCAAACGTTTGTTTAAAAGTTATATATGTTTTCATTTTTGTGGATAAATTCAAGTTACTATACCACATTTGTAAAAATTGATCATGTAATCTTTGCTTCAGCACATCAAATGGAACAATATACATATTTTGATTATACCAAACATCAGACATTCCCATAGTACACAACAAATTTTTAACATTAAATGCCCAGTTATGTTTTAAATTTCTCTTAACATTAATATTAATACACAATAATTTGTAAACTTTATATCTCAATGCATCTTTATCACTACTTATAATTTTCAACCAAAACTTGAGAATTTGACAATAACGCAATTCTAAAAATCTATATCTACCCAGTTCCCCTAAAACAGCCATATTATTTGTTTTTGTGTTTACACAGAGTACTCTCTTACAAAATTTAAAATGTAAACGTTCTATATTTTCAGCTTTATGAAATCCCAATATTTCTGATGCATAATTTAAAACAGGACTAACCATAACATCAAATAAGTACAACTTCCTATCAATATTGGCAAATATACATTTTTAAAAATAGTGAGAAGTTTATGTAATGCTTTTGAGCCTTGCTCACAAATTCTATTATGGGATTCATTCCAATATTACTGCTCAATTTTTAAGTTTTAAAAGACCGATTATAATTATATAAATGTAGATGTTTATTTGTAAAAACATTTATATTATTATTATTATTATTTTATTATGTCATCTTATGATGTTATTATGAGTGTTGAGAATTTTGTTGTTTATATTCAAGCATTATATGTACTGCTCTTTTCAAAAACTGTTTGATAAAAATAAAAGTAAGTTTCTTTGACTTTTGACTTGATTTTATCTTATAGATTGAATTATGTGGGTTCTAGTGATTCACCACTTTTTGGGAGCAATCAAAATTGAAAGTGCATGAGATTGGTTGATTGATTGAATGAGATTTTACGTCCAAGTCAAGAGGGTCCCTAGAATTACCGGATCCACCAGATCGGTCCTTGATTGATTGAATGAGATGTTACGTCCCAATCAAATGGGTCCCTAGAATTATCGGATCAGCGTGTAATTACCAATTGGTGCTAGATCGGCCCTTGTTGTGAGTTAGGGTGAAAATATTTGTACTTTATATGATGCAGACAGTGTATACAATTCATAGAAACATATTTTCAAAATAACTACATGTATTAACTAATTTTATTATTTAGTGTTTACAAATAGATCTTTTTATCATTCAACAATGGTGTTTAACAATTGACATATCACCGGCCATGCCTTTTATGTCCTGACACTGGCCACTATCATGGCACCCAAAAAGCGTCATGGCAACTAATGACATACTAGTGCATTGAAGTCATTAAACACACAATTCAGGTCAAGTTTTCATTCTTTTTGCATGTAAATCAATCATGCCGACCCTTTGTCAGAACATTGTGGGCGTGGCAGGCGATCCGTCAATTGACTTTGTCTCCGGGGTTATCTGCAACCTAGATAATCCTACTGTGCTAATCTGCCAAAACTAAAGAAGAATTTAATTTTAGATGTGTAACATGTAGTTGGATGAATTCAATTTTAGAGGTCTGACATGTCATTGGATGAATTTAATTTAGATTGATTGATTGAATGGGGTATGAAACGCCCCAGTCAAGAATATTTCACTAATATCAACATGCCACCAGCTGTAGGTGAAGTGGCTCAATTTTTTATCTTTGCATTGCACTCAGGGCAATGTGCAGGGAAGGTTCTGTAACTGGCACAGCTGTTGTGTTTTAGAGTCCCTTCCAAAGGACTCGGTGACTTTCATTTCTAAATTCCTAGTGCTTGGTGAAAAAATTGTCAATACCTTTTAAAATCTTCACCAGACCCCAGCTATGGTTTGAACACACAACCTCCAACATACAAAACAAGCACTCTACCAGTTGAGCTTCTTCAGTGGTAGAATTTTATTTTAGAGGTCTGAAATGTAATTGAAGATAAAGTCTCCTGTACAATGTCACTGTGTATGACTGACACTGGATATAGATACCTCACTTCCGACAGGTTAGGTATCTATATCCGGTGTCAGATCCAGTAGAAAATGTCTGATGAGTCAAAATATCGCAAGAACTACAATCTAGATCTAATTGAACATAAGATTGCTTTCAAAGTCCAGTTGTCACTGTGTATGGCTGACACTGGATATAGAAACCTCACCTATCTGTATCCTGTGTCAGTCGCATTCGGTATAAAATGTCTGAGTAAAAATATTGCAAGAACTAAGATCTAGATCTAATTGAACATAAGATCCCTTTCAAAGTCCATTTGTTCAAAGCTTGGTTAGCCTTATTAAAATGAGAAGTGAAAATTTGTATCCTGGCAACAATTTTAATTTAGTGCATTTTGTAGAAAGGGGGATATATTAACTGATTCGAATTGCCGTCCGTCCTTCTGACTTCAGATGTAGTACCATTTCACCAGCATTAGAATTGACAGAGGATGTGCGTATCATTAATCTTAATTGGTGTGCTCATTTTTCTGGGAGTTATTGCCCTTTGAACGTAAGTGCAAATCACAAAAAACCTGCAGGCGGGGGATCCAAGTTCACTAAATTTTCCTGTTTAAAATTATATTTAAAGAAGTTTACAATTTATCGCTGTCCATAATGATAATTTTAAACTGAGGTCCTAGGAGCGATTTATTTTCCTTTTAAAACCCGTGTACCAGGCGTGATATTTATATTCTAAGGTCACTTATAATTCAAAATAAAACAAGTCATAAAAAGTGCACGGTTACACAATACCGTTCTATTTGAATTGAGGTGAATATTGTTTGGTTTGAACAATGCTGAACTATATACAATTGAATATGCCTCAACAATGATAAAGTAGTATATATAGAAACTTATCTTAACTTAGCTTTTATAATCTTAACTTGGATCGTTGGTAGCATTAGAATATAAACTATCACGCCTGGTACACGCATTTTAAAATGAAAACAAATCGTAGAAAACATCAACCGTAAATTGTCGATTTTTTAAAAAAAACCTCGCATTTCTTCAACAAACTCTGGTCCCTATGCACTGCTCTATGATTTTGAATATATCAATATATTTTCATTTTTTAAATTAATTCGTTATACAAGGTGAAAACTATTTTCCCCAAATCGTGTATTTTCGCACAATTTCCATGAAAATGCAACGAATAAAGCGTGAGTCGGCGTGATTATAAACGCGGTCTAAATCGCATTCACGGATCGCAGCCCCTCTCACCGCCTAGGTTCGAATCCCACCATTCGGCACATTCTAGTGTAAAAAAGGTTGGCAATCCACTCGCCAAAGATTAGTGGTTTTCGTCGGGCACCGGTTTCCTCTTTCGTGGTTTTGCTTAATTTGACCAACGGTATTTGGTCCTACAATATCTTTTAATTACGTTATTACCCAGAGGTTTTAATGAAAATTGATAAAATACGATTGTTAAATGGAAGGTCGACGGACCTTCTTGCTAGTGGAGTCCGGAGGGCTACTCCCCCGGAAATCTTTTTAGATTTTAGACCTTAAATTGAAATTTATGACACTGAAAACAACACTTCAACATCCTTCGACTTGTTGAGACAGGTACATTTCAGCGCAAAAAAGATATCAGAAAAGAAAGTTTCCGGGGAAAAATAACGATTGACCAGAATCATATACATGTATATAATATAAAATATTAAGCTTATCATCCCTGGTTTGTTTGAATTTTAATTCTTATAATTTCTACTTTGATTGGAGATGTGCATCTAGTCGGTCTAATGTCTAATGGTTAAAGCTCTGATAGTGGCTAGTTAAATTAATTTCTATGTACCAAAATTAAACTATTACATAAAGTTTAACCTTTTTATTTTGTAAACTTATGCTTTATTCCTGAATGACATTTCTCTAGAAAAAACCGCCAAAATTAGAATGATTAAAGGCTTAAAGTTGAGACTTCAGCTTGGTACAACCGTATATTATTATCCCATAATGTTATAATATTGAATGTTGAACTTAATTTTGTATATAGTGCAGTCAAACCTGTCTATAAAGCCACCTAAGGGAACCTGAAAAAGTGGTCTTAATGGGCAGGTGACCTTTTTACACATGTTCAAATAATATGAATAAAGAACAATTGGGATACAATTCCACTGGCCTTTATAGGCAGGTGGCCCTTTATAAAGGTGGTGTTTAAAGCAAGTTTGACTGTATTAAATGTCATGTTGTATAAAATTGTTATATTATACATGGATATGAAACTGGTTAATATAAGTCCAGGATCCCGATTTGTTCAATGATTATGATTTTCTAATGAATATTGCTTAAACTAAAATATTTTCCCATCCTCTATTACAGCTTTTCCATTCACGAATATTTTCCCATCCTCTATTACAGCTTTTCCATTCACGACGAAAACACTATCTATTTCTCAATTTTTAATGTGAACTATAGCAGTGACCCAGTTAGCAGAGTGTTCGCTCCGTAAGTGGGAGGTCGTAGGTTCGAACCCCGACCGGGTCTGATCCAAGACTTAAAATTGGGCAGTGACTGTTCTGTCGCAAAGCACTCGGCATCATGAAATGAAAGTCACGGTTCTTTCGGATGAGAACTTAAAATAAACGAGGTCCCGTGTCACGGTGGGCTTGGCACGATAAAGAACCCTGCTGTAAAATGTCATCAGCGCAGCGCACATGAAAATATTCTTGACTTGGACATTAAACACCATTACTCACCTCAATTTTTCATGTGGTAGATTACACAGGTTTCTCCGATGTAACCGTAACTGACGGTGTTTGATGCAATGTGTTATAAAACGATCTGTCGCGTGCAATAGGTGGTAGCTTACTGAGATGGCAGTCGGTAACCTATTAAACGAAAATTCGTATAGTCAAACATTTACAGTTTAATTTTTTTCATTTGTTTCTTATGGGTAATACGTCTGTAATGAAGACTAAAAACGTTTTGATGGAAAATAGCCAGTTCTCCATTTTGTAATGTACTAACTTTTGGATTTCTAAAGTACCGTTGACGCATGTCACGGCGTATTTGCGTATAGGCAGCTCAGTATACGTCCTGGAAGGGATATAAATTAAAAACATCAGATTTTGATTTATATTATTTTATTATATTTGGTTAAAATAAATTATTTTCGACCATTTATTGGTAAACTTTATTTTTACTTTTTTCGCAGGTCCCGCAATCTACAATCGGTAAGACCTCCTATTGTAAACCCCCTCACCCATTACATTTTATGTAATTTTTTTGAAAAAATTATTTTCTCAGAAATGACTAGAATTGTTTGATTCTGTCATATTTAAGTTTTTTTTTCGTTAAATATAAGATTTTAGTGAATAGTAAAAATGGAAGTCTTTCCTTACAATCTTGAAATGGGCTCTAACAATTCTAATTTCATTTCCCCCGTCAAAAGTGATTTTGTTTCAGTCAAACCCCTCAACAGCTGAAACTGTCGACCCGAGCTATTGTTATGCAAATTAGGACAAGTATCACGTGATTATCAGTGCCATCGTGTCTTCACACGGATACATCCAGCGCCATTTTGTTGATGAGCACGAAAAAGTAAAAATTTGGATTATTCGCATTTTGGATTTGGATTTAGCTGTTTATCGGGGATTCTAACTATTCACGTGTTACATATTGGATTAAGACGAATTTTGACGATTTTGACTATCCACGTGTTACATTTAATTGGTAATTCTAACTGTTCAAGTGTGTTGCGTTTGGATTTAGCCGTTTATTGGTGATTCTAACTGTTCAAGTGTTGCGCTTGGATTTAGCCGTTTATTAGCGATTCTAACTGTTCAACTGTTGCGTTTGGATTTAGCTGTTTATTTGTGAAGAAAAAATTCATGTGTTAAATATTGGATTTAGCAGTGTAATCAACATCTCAGATACAATGTGTTGGTGTTGGGAAGAATGAATGTTTTACAGCAGTACAAGGTAGGTGCATTTATGTATTATTGCATGTGTAATTCCTTTACGTGGTTTTCAGGCGTGATTATATAAATTATTTGATTTTTTAAATAGTTCGGAAATAACAGTTATTTTAGTTGCCCAAATATTCATTCCAAACGGAAGATCGCCATGTGGTATACTTTCACGTGGTTTTCAGGCGTGATTATTGGGAGTGGGGGTAACCAATTTCTTTATTGTAATTAAAAATATTGAGGAAATAATTATAAAAGTTGTTTTAGTTGCCCGTATTCATTCCAAACGGAAGACCCCCTACAACAGGTATTTATAATTTATTATTATACCTCTGCAAATTAGTTTGAGGGGGTATATTGGAATTACCATGTCTGTCTGTCTGTCTGTCTAAAATCCTGTTCGGGCAATATCTCATCAATGGTTTGGACGGCTGTCATGAAACTGCACATGAATAATCTTCATGGTCCAAATGTGTGCCATGACCTTGAACCTGAACCAAGGTCATATAGGAAAGGTCAAGGTCACGGGGAAACATAAAATGTTGGGGTTGGGGTGTATTTGACTCTCAAAAGACAGTTCTAGTATTCAGCTGTGATGTTTCTGCTTTGTTAATGACACACACTGCTCTATGTACTTTTTTTAAATAATCAATTTCATTTAGTTCCTGTATTGCTGAGACCTGAAAATGAGTAGTTTTGCTTATGGTTGAAAAAAGTGACGGGTAGTTTAGTTTTTTTTAATATTAATTTTTTTTTATAATATTTATATTTAACTGTCCACACCTGACATTGTCAAATGCACTTTCTTTATGTCTTCTCTTCCTTGCTGTCCTTTCAACAGTATCTATGTTGACCTTTGTAGTGGTCTGGGTAGTTTAGTTGGTATAGCACTCGCCTACAGCGAGGGAGGTCCAGGGTTCAATCCCTAGTCTGACCCTGCATTTTTTCTCCTTCCTGTTACAGTTTGGTGGCCATTGTGGCCCTCAGAAGTGGTCATAGGGATCATGTGTATATATTTTGTCTATAATGTGAACACTAATCATAGGAAATGTGTATTAGTAATAAATGTGAATCCTAATGCTACCCATGTATTGGATTGACCCTCCTAAATGAATAGGTCAAACAGACAGGTCAATGTTATTTGTCTTTAACTATGCTGTATTTATGGTTTACCCAAATATTGCACTTATGTGGTCTAGGGGAGATAATCTACTTGGCCTGTCACCTGTCACAGGTTAATGAATTGTCTCCCTTTCACATAATACTTTAATGTGTTATAAAATTGTAGCTATATTATGTATGCAGTATATTCAAAACTGTCCTTTTAATGTCCAAACTAGTGAACTCATGGACCCCAACCCTGGCATCTGCTTTCCTTATTTAGTTCTGGTACAATTAAAAAACAATAAATAATTAATTACAAAAAAAAGAGAAAAAAAGTTTGTCTTTATGAAAAAATTGATTTATTGGTTATTATTGATAATTTCAATGTGGAAAGTCAGTGATTTTCTCTGGCACTCCAGTTTACTCTCACATTAAAAATGTTTAAAATTCTTCTCCTCTAAAGATACAAGAGATATAGCTTAGATTTTTCATGTTTAAGATACTTAGTACATCTAGTTTTGGATTTGCACAAATAATAGCTGTAGGGCTCAAAATGGGGAAATGGCAAGGTTCTTAAGGGGGGAATTGCTAAAATTACTATACTGTGGGGCCCAATTTTCGTGGAATCTGTAGAATATAAAATTTCGTTGAGATGTAAATTTGTGGTTTTACTGAAATGTTAAAAACGTAGTTTGTCCTTTGAAAATTGATAACTGGTAGAAAGTGATCATTTGTTTGTTAATCGGCGGTTATAGGATGAGTAATTAGGGATTACCAAAGCAATAGGCCGTGACAGATCTAGAGACGCGGATTAATGACCAAGTCTAGTCTAGGCGTTAATTACCTGTGATTAGTATATCAGTAACGATTGACTTCATACACGACGTGACACCTGGCCTGAGTAAATCTACCTGTTACATTACATAATTAAGTGGTAATTAATTCAGATTTACAAGTTTACTCATATCACATCAATAAGAATGTGTTACATAATCCTTTAAAGCAAAACTGTTTTCTGTGATATTGGCAACTCTTTAAAAATTCTAATTATTGACCTCTGATGACCCAATCAGCTGTTTATGAGAATAACAATGGCCCCTCTTACCGATACTGTATAATGTCGAAATTTAGAAGGCAAACAATTGATTTAGTTATAATAAATATAAAGGAGGTTAGTTTATAGATTGTTGAAATGTTTATTAGTTATTGTGTTATCGAATTTGAATTTAATTGAGATAGCCCATAATTAAAGATGAAAGCTACGACTAGAAACCTGTCTGTCCCTATCGTCCCGACCAGTTCCCAATTAAATAAACTTTTTTTTAAAATATAAATATTTATTTTATTAAACATAATATATTTACTTTTATAATTTTCACAATTAAATCAAGACATCCATACATCTTCACCTCCTAAAAGTGAAAATGTGAGTTAGGCTAGATATAATTTATGAATGCGATAAATATGATACATGTCCATTTGTTATCTTGTCTTTTTACTTGTGATTAATATTCCATGGTGGTCGTAAATTTGTGGTTCAAACTGTCCACTAAAACCACGAAAATTGATCCCCAACGAAAATTAATGATTTCACAGTATTTGTCAATATATCTTGAAAACTATCAAGTTTTTGTATAGGCATGTATATTAAAATATTGTAGGTATTGGCCTTGCAATCATTTTGATATATGAATGAAGGTCATAGGTTCAAAGCTCAAGGTCAAAGATACAAATGAATGCTGAAAAGGTTAATTATCTCAAAACTATAAACTTATTGTATAGGCATATACATTTAAAAATATTGTAGGTATTGGCCTAATGGTTATTTTGATAAATAGATTGGGTTCAAAGTTCAAGATCACAGATAAAATGGCCTGGTTTATTGCCTTTGTATTTTTTACTAGCTGGTCAAACATATTTTTAGCTAGACCTTTGATATTTAGATGTATTGTGACAGTAGCATTTTTAGAACAAGTAATGGTTAATTTGCAAATATTCTTGTGTTAGGTCTTAACTACTGAAAATTGAAATTAATGTGTATCTGTAAAATTTCATCTTCTCCTCTGAAACCTCTGGGCCAATTGAAACCAAATTTGATTTGGAAGGTCCCTAGGTAAAGTAAATCACAGTTTTTACAAGGTGACTATATATGAAATCCAAGATTGTAGCTGTTACTATAAATAGCAAAATGACTAAAATGGCCATTGTGAATTCAATTTTTGTACGACATTCATGACAGTGAAAGTACATTTCTATCGCTTTCTCTAAAATCGGGCTTCTTTACTATGAAATAGTTTGAAATAGTACGCATTGGAAATAGTGCGCCTGGTAAATGAATGTGAAAGGAATATATCTGTTTTATCGTGAGATATGTATTCTGAGACAGGTAATGCATTTGGTTACATATGCACATTTGGAATAAATTTTCGGAATATATTTTGGAATCTAGTAAAATATTGCGGCGGGATGCATCCAATTATTTGTGCAGTCTGGCGAACTGATCTCGTAGAATACAATAAAAAGTAGTCCATGAAGTTAGGGTCCTACGATGTAAAATCATAACTTTTTATGAAATAAACAACATTGGCATGCAAGATTAAATAATTCTTTATAAAATATAATAATACCACTGTCTGTTTGTGTGTGTGTGGGTCCGTCCCAATTGGTTTTGGTGCATTTAAAAGAGAACTGTACATCCGATTGAGCTGAAACTTGGTCAGTTGATTATGGTGGTAAGTGGTGTGGATTTCTCGACAGCATAATCCTGCATCCAAGATGGCCACCGTTACTAAAAATAGACTTTTTCACCCAATTCATGGTTTCTGTGCATTTAAAAGAGAACCGTACATCTGATTAAGCTGAAACTTGGTCAGTTGATTTGTTATGGTGGCGAGTGGTGTGGGATTGCTCAACAGCGCAATCGTGCATCCAAAATGGCTGTCATTACTAAAAATAGATGTTTTCACCTGATTTATGGTTTCCGTGCATTTGAAAGAAATCTGTACATCTAATTGAGTTGAAACTTGGTCAGTTGATTTGTTATGACAGGGAAATTGTGCATTCAAGATGGCCACCATTACTAAAAATAGCCTTTTTCACCTGATTCATGGTTTCCATGTATTCACAAGAAAACCATACATCCCACTGAGCTGAAACTTGGTCATTTGATTTGTTTTGGTGGTGAGTGGTGTGGGATTGCCTGACAGCAATTTTTTAGTTTATTAACTATAGTGTATCTAAAATGGCCACTGTTACTATAAATAGCAAAAACCTATAAATGGCCATTACAGCCTTGTTTATGTACTAATTTTTGTTGAAATTTTAAATATAGAAAAAAGAACTCGGGGTATTAAACATATTTACAGTGTACGAAACTCGTAGAAATTTCCAACCAGTCAGCAGGGCTGGCAACTGACAAAAGTTACCAGTCCTCAGGAAAATTAACCAGACATCAGGGCTGGCGTTTATAAAAAGTTACCTGTCCTTGTTTTGTATTATTATTAATAAATGTAACAATACGTCACTCATAATTACGCCGCAGACGAAAGTAATCCCTATATGTTGCCTACTGTTTATTTAGCCTATTTCGGAGAATGCAAGATCGCAAAATACTCTATAAATTTCAATACGACGGGTACAAATCAATGATTTTTTTACTTACATGAGCCGAGTCGTAACTGAAAATTTCTGTTTCGGTTCCATCCTTGCTTAATATTTCATTTTATGCGACAAAATATAACCTGGGTGGGTGTTTACAATGATACTCTTTTTTACGAAATGGCGGGGTTCTTTATTTTACGTAGTCATGACGAAAGAGTCGACTATTTACGTAGGTTAGTGCAGCTCAAGAACTGATTGATTTTTGTGTAACCGGGATGACCAAAATCAATTTAATAAAGTAATAAAGTGAACTACCTTTCTGCATTTTCAAACTTTTGAAAAAATTGACGTAAATTCAAACTTTTAAACTCAAACCGACCTTTGAACTACCCTTCATTGTACCCCTCGCGAACCTACGTAAATAATAAATTCTTCCGTCATCATTACGTCACACGAAAGACTCCGCCATTTTGTCAAAATTTTTACCATTGTAAACACCCACCCAAAACACGTTTTGGTGCATTAAAGGAGTTATAATGCACGGATTGGATCGAAATAAGGATTATTAGCAACGACTCGGCTCATGTAAGAAGATGATTATTTGATTTTTAATCGTACCATTCAAATCTTTGAGATATTAGCGTTATTCCTTTCTCTCCAGCCGAGTAAACGGACAGTAGTCAGGCGACACAAAAATGATCATATAATAAAATGGATTGATTTTAAATGTATTGTTTGTTCGTATTTAAAACAATGGTTATAGCAGTTTGAAATCAATTATTCACGGCTTGTAAAATTTCAAATTTCATTAATTGAAGGTATTCTATCTGATACAAAGTACTTGGCAAAATATATTCTGATCCTTTCGACCTTTGGATACGGTTTTATTTCAACCACTTTAAAATATTTGGCTTTGCAACTGCTCATTTTGGTCCAAGCACTACTGATCAAGATGAGGAATGGTATTCCGATACAGATGTCTAGTGCTGTGAAATTAAAATGATTATGATGAATAGTAACATGTGACTAACGAGATCAAGTGTAAAGTTAATGAACATGTGATTATGTGCTTGTCTATTCATGCCTGTCCAGTAATGCAGAAGGAAAATTGTTCATCTAGTCAACTGCTATGAGATATCAGCAACGCCCACAGAAAAAAAATACGTATAGCTAACATTCACTTCATTTTAGCATTTTATTACTTATCATCACTCATCATCATTTTCATCATCAACAGCAGAATCTGAACTATAGTCCAAATCTGAAAAGTCAGAATCATAGTCCGAGTCTGGTTTTTCAAAGTCAACCTTAACGACATTTTCTTGAATTTGATCACTATTCACATCAATTTCATCATGGAGTAGTTCAATCTGCTCATTCAAATTCACAACTTTTGTTTCCATAAAATATGGACGGCGGTGCCCATTCATATTCCACTGATGAATAGCATTTGTAGGGTTAAAGCTTTTAATATCATCAGAGTGCAATCTTATGGTTAACAACAGTCATAGAAGAACTTTTCAGTTTGTTCCTGTAACAAGTCTTAACAATTTTCATTTGAGAGAAACCTTTCACTCGTGGCCCGTTTTGAAGTGACAAGCGAACCGTAATCCACCCTACATGGTTTACAGAAAATAATGTTCCTCGTGTCATCTGTCACCAGCCACGAATTAAATTCCTCTTTCCATGTTGATACAATGGTTCACTGTCGTTTTGTGTTGTCGTAAATCTTATTTCGCTCCTTTGCATCGCAGTTTCTCTTGAGACTGGGCTCGGGCAGCCCAAGGAACTTGCACATGGCCATGTTTATTTGTTCTTTCTTTCTATCATACATGGTTATTTCCCCTTACTAATGTCAATAAATGACCGATAGCGAGGATGATTACTTGGTTTATAAACAAATTACAGAATGGCATCACTGATTGGCTTAAAAATGGGATTTTAGCCAATCGGCATTGCCGTAACAGATGATACATTTACAGGCTTTGTGTAATTTCTGGAAAGGTAGACACAACTTCGGAAGACGACTCTACTTTCGGTTTTCAATGAAAAAGTTTAACCAGACCGTTGGGCACGTAATTAAAACTTTTTAGCCATCCGATTCAAAATTAGCCTGACTCGGACGGTCGGGCGGGCTGTTATTTCGAACACTGTATTTAACAGGTTTTTCTGAAATTGTTTTAGCTTCACTTTGTATTGAATTCACTGATGTTCACCACTGCGGGGGGATAGTGTTCTCTGAACACCTTGTTTAAATTTATTTTGAAGGGTATAATAATGTATTTGGTTGTTGAGGTATTCTGTCACATTTTAAAACTGATTTATCAATTAGATTTCACTTTCGTGAAAGGGAGATAAATCGTACAGTGCCGTGTGCAAACTGAGCATGAAATACAAATGTGGATTTTAAATATTTCACTGATTTGGTAGTAAAATTAACATGAAACGGGAATATTACGAGTGATAATCAGCAGTTTATTAAAACCCAGACTTAACAGCAAATGATCCAGTTACATACAAATGCTAGAATGAACCCTTTCATAGCGACGGCCTGGTCTGCAAAAAATCTACTTTCTCTCTATTCGAAATGACAAACAACGATCAAGTACAATTTATAAAACTTTATTAAATTTTAATAACTGATCGTCTTTTTCATATATTTATGGAATTTTTATTTTCAGCCGTTTTTTACTTAGCAATACATGGTTAGGTACAAATTGTTTCTTTTTCAAAAACACTATTGGACATTGTGGATTCAATTCATCTGTCATTGTTTTTTTTTTCAAATTTGAAATGTAGAAATATATATCTCACCATTTAACATATACATGTATATAGCAGGTTTTTCT
The DNA here is from genome assembly GCA_021292105.1 of Anadara kagoshimensis. Classification (NCBI taxonomy): domain Eukaryota; kingdom Metazoa; phylum Mollusca; class Bivalvia; order Arcoida; family Arcidae; genus Anadara; species Anadara kagoshimensis. Next base: position 12,213,039 of record CM037874.1, on the reverse strand, counting down.
GAAAAAAAATTCATTGAACTAATTTGAGCAAATAATGCATATTAGGTCAAATTTGGCAGTTGAGCATTACAGGCCCTTTTGGACCTCTTGTTGCATTTAAGAAAAAAAATGGTAAAATTCCTTTAAATTATTATAACTGGACTATTTGATCAGATATTGACATTGGTATTTTAAGTTTTGACATATTATTATCTACAAAATAGAGTCAAGGTCAATTCAGAAGGTTATAACCTAATTTTTTACTTTTCTGATTTTATAATATCTGGAAAAGATAGTAGAATATTGTTGGTATTGCTGTATGTCATTTTGACATATTGGTTAAGGTCATAGGTTCAAGATCAGGATCATAGATGGGGAAAACATACTGAAATGGTTAATTATCTGGAAAACTATGAACTTTTTGTTTAGGCATGTATATTAGAATATTGTAGGTATTTTTACAACAATCATTTTGATGAATGAATGAAGGTCATGGGTTCAAAGGTCAAGGTCACAGGTGCAAACAAATACTTAAGTACCCATCATTCCACAACTTATCAACACATTGTTCATGATTTCAATGACGTAATTTCAAAACAATAGCCAATTTTGGTTTTAGCTGTTATATGTATTATAACTGTAAAACCAAGAAATGTGTTATTTCAAAAAATATGCTACCGGTTCCACATCTGACATTGCCGACAGTTAGTACCTATCATTCCACAACTTTTGAACACATTGTTCATGATTTCAATGACGTAATTTCAAAACAATAGCCAATTTTGGTTTTAGCTGTTATATGTATTATAACTGTAAAACCAAGAAATGTGTTATTTCAAAAAATATGCTACCGGTTCCACATCTGACATTGCCGACAGTTAGAACCCATCATTCCACAACTTTTGAACACATTGTTCATGATTTCAATGACGTAATTTCAAAACGATAGCCAATTTTGGTTTTAGCTGTTACATGTATTATAGCTGTAAAACCAAGAAATGTGTTATTTCAAAAAATATGCTACCGGTTCCACATCTGACATTGCCGACAGTTAGTACCCATCATTCCACAACTTTTGAACACATTGTTCATGATTTCAATGACATAATTTCCAAACGATAGCCAATTTTGGTTTTAGCTGTTATATGTATTATAGCTGTAAAACCAAGAAATGTGTTATTTGAAAAAATACGCTACCGGTTCCACATCCGACATTGCAGACAGTTAGTACCCATCATTCCACAACTTTTGAACATTGTTCATGATTTCAATGACATAATTTCCAAACGATAGCCAATTTTGGTTTTAGCTGTTATATGTATTATAGCTGTAAAACCAAGAAATGTGTTATTTGAAAAAATACGCTACCGGTTCCACATCTGACATTGCCGACAGTTAGTACCCATCATTCCACAACTTTTGAACACATTGTTCATGATTTCAATGACGTAATTTCAAAACGATAGCCAATTTTGGTTTTAGCTGTTATATGTATTATAGCTGTAAAACCAAGAAATGTGTTATTTCAAAAAAATACGCTACCGGTTCCACATCTGACATTGCCGACAGTTAGAACCCATCATTCCACAACTTTTGAACTCATTGTTCATGATTTCAATGACGTAATTTCAAAACGTTAGCCAATTTTGGTTTTAGCTGTTACATGTATTATAGCTGTAAAACCAAGAAATAAGTTATTTAAAAAAATACGCTACCGGTTCCACATCTGACATTGCCAACAGTTAGTACCCATCATTCCACAACTTTTGAACACATTGTTCATGATTTCAATGACGTAATTTCCAAACGATAGCCAATTTTGGTTTTAGCAGTTATATGTATTATAACTGTAAAACCAAGAAATGTGTTATTTCAAAAAATACGCTACCGGTTCCACATCTGACATTGCCGACAGTTAGTACCTATCATTCCACAACTTTTGAACACATTGTTCATGATTTCAATGACGTAATTTCCAAACGATAGCCAATTTTGGTTTTAGCTGTTATATGTATTATAACTGTAAAACCAAGAAATGTGTTATTTCAAAAAATACGCTACCGGTTCCACATCTGACATTGCCGACAGTTAGTACCCATCATTCCACAACTTTTGAACACATTGTACATGATTTCAATGATGTAATTTCCAAACGATAGCCAATTTTGGTTTTAGCTGTTATATGTATTATAACTGTAAAACCAAGAAATGTGTTATTTCAAAAAATATGCTACCGGTTCCACATCTGACATTGCCGACAGTTAGAACCCATCATTCCACAACTTTTGAACTCATTGTTCATGATTTCAATGACGTAATTTCAAAACGATAGCCAATTTTGGTTTTAGCTGTTACATGTATTATAGCTGTAAAACCAAGAAATAAGTTATTTCAAAAAATACGCTACCGGTTCCACATCTGACATTGCCGACAGTTAGTACCCATCATTCCACAACTTTTGAACACATTGTTCATGATTTCAATGACGTAATTTCCAAACGATAGCCAATTTTGGTTTTAGCTGTTATATGTATTATAACTGTAAAACCAAGAAATGTGTTATTTCAAAAAATACGCTACCGGTTCCACATCTGACATTGCAGACAGTTAGTACCCATCATTCCACAACTTTTGAACACATTGTACATGATTTCAATGATGTAATTTCCAAACGATAGCCAATTTTGGTTTTAGCTGTTATATGTATTATAACTGTAAAACCAAGAAATGTGTTATTTAACAAATATGCTACCGGTTCCACATCTGACATTGCCGACAGTTAGAACCCATCATTCCACAACTTTTGAACACATTGTTCATGATTTCAATGACGTAATTTCAAAACGATAGCCAATTTTGGTTTTAGCTGTTACATGTATTATAGCTGTAAAACCAAGAAATGTGTTATTTCAAAAAATACGCTACCGGTTCCACATCTGACATTGCCGACAGTTAGTACCCATCATTCCACAACTTTTGAACATATTGTTCATGATTTCAATGACATAATTTCCAAACGATAGCCAATTTTGGTTTTAGCTGTTATATGTATTAAAGCTGTAAAACCAAGAAATGTGTTATTTCAAAAAATACGCTACCGGTTCCACATCTGACATTGCCGACAGTTAGTACCCATCATTCCACAACTTTTGAACACATTGTTCATGATTTCAATGACGTAATTTCCAAACGATAGCCAATTTTGGTTTTAGCTGTTATATGTATTATAGCTGTAAAACCAAGAAATGTGTTATTTCAAAAAATACGCTACCGGTTCCACATCTGACATTGCCGACAGTTAGTACCCATCATTCCACAACTTTTGAACACATTGTTCATGATTTCAATGACGTAATTTCCAAACGATAGCCAATTTTGGTTTTAGCAGTTATATGTATTATAACTGTAAAACCAAGAAATGTGTTATTTTAAAAAATACGCTACCGGTTCCACATCTGACATTGCCGACAGTTAGTACCCATCATTCCACAACTTTTGAACACATTGTTCATGATTTCAATGACGTAATTTCAAAACAATAGCCAATTTTGGTTTTAGCTGTTATATGTATTATAACTGTAAAACCAAGAAATGTGTTATTTCAAAAAATATGCTACCGGTTCCACATCTGACATTGCCGACAGTTAGAACCCATCATTCCACAACTTTTGAACTCATTGTTCATGATTTCAATGACGTAATTTCAAAACGATAGCCAATTTTGGTTTTAGCTGTTACATGTATTATAGCTGTAAAACCAAGAAATAAGTTATTTCAAAAAATACGCTACCGGTTCCACATCTGACATTGCCGACAGTTAGTACCCATCATTCCACAACTTTTGAACACATTGTTCATGATTTCAATGACGTAATTTCCAAACGATAGCCAATTTTGGTTTTAGCTGTTATATGTATTATAACTGTAAAACCAAGAAATGTGTTATTTCAAAAAATACGCTACCGGTTCCACATCTGACATTGCAGACAGTTAGTACCCATCATTCCACAACTTTTGAACACATTGTACATGATTTCAATGATGTAATTTCCAAACGATAGCCAATTTTGGTTTTAGCTGTTATATGTATTATAACTGTAAAACCAAGAAATGTGTTATTTCAAAAAATATGCTACCGGTTCCACATCTGACATTGCCGACAGTTAGAACCCATCATTCCACAACTTTTGAACACATTGTTCATGATTTCAATGACGTAATTTCAAAACGATAGCCAATTTTGGTTTTAGCTGTTACATGTATTATAGCTGTAAAACCAAGAAATGTGTTATTTCAAAAAATACGCTACCGGTTCCACATCTGACATTGCCGACAGTTAGTACCCATCATTCCACAACTTTTGAACACATTGTTCATGATTTCAATGACATAATTTCCAAACGATAGCCAATTTTGGTTTTAGCTGTTATATGTATTATAGCTGTAAAACCAAGAAATGTGTTATTTCAAAAAATACGCTACCGGTTCCACATCTGACATTGCCGACAGTTAGAACCCATCATTCCACAACTTTTGAACACATTGTTCATGATTTCAATGACGTAATTTCAAAACGATAGCCAATTTTGGTTTTAGCTGTTACATGTATTATAGCTGTAAACCAAGAAATGTGTTATTTCAAAAAATACGCTACGGTTCCACATCTGACATTGCCGACAGTTAGTACCCATCATTCCACAACTTTTGAACACATTGTTCATGATTTCAATGACATATTTCCAAACGATAGCCAATTTTGGTTTTAGCTGTTATATGTATTATAGCTGTAAAACCAAGAAATGTGTTATTTCAAAAATACGCTACCGGTTCCACATCTGACATTGCCGACAGTTAGAACCCATCATTCCACAACTTTTGAACACATTGTTCATGATTTCAATGACGTAATTTCAAAACGATAGCCAATTTTGGTTTTAGCTGTTACATGTATTATAGCTGTAAAACCAAGAAATGTGTTATTTCAAAAAATACGCTACCGGTTCCACATCTGACATTGCCGACAGTTAGTACCCATCATTCCACAACTTTTGAACACATTGTTCATGATTTCAATGACATAATTTCCAAACGATAGCCAATTTTGGTTTTAGCTGTTATATGTATTATAGCTGTAAAACCAAGAAATGTGTTATTTCAAAAAATATGCTACCGGTTCCACATCTGACATTGCCGACAGTTAGTACCCATCATTCCACAACTTTGAACACATTGTTCATGATTTCAATGACATAATTTCCAAACGATAGCCAATTTTGGTTTTAGCTGTTATATGTATTATAGCTGTAAAACCAAGAAATGTGTTATTTGAAAAAATACGCTACCGGTTCCACATCCGACATTGCAGACAGTTAGTACCCATCATTCCACAACTTTTGAACACATTGTTCATGATTTCAATGACATAATTTCCAAACGATAGCCAATTTTGGTTTTAGCTGTTATATGTATTATAGCTGTAAAACCAAGAAATGTGTTATTTGAAAAAATACGCTACCGGTTCCACATCTGACATTGCCGACAGTTAGTACCCATCATTCCACAACTTTTGAACACATTGTTCATGATTTCAATGACGTAATTTCAAAACGATAGCCAATTTTGGTTTTAGCTGTTATATGTATTATAGCTGTAAAACCAAGAAATGTGTTATTTCAAAAAAATACGCTACCGGTTCCACATCTGACATTGCCGACAGTTAGAACCCATCATTCCACAACTTTGAACTCATTGTTCATGATTTCAATGACGTAATTTCAAAACGTTAGCCAATTTTGGTTTTAGCTGTTACATGTATTATAGCTGTAAAACCAAGAAATAAGTTATTTAAAAAATACGCTACCGGTTCCACATCTGACATTGCCAACAGTTAGTACCCATCATTCCACAACTTTTGAACACATGTTCATGATTTCAATGACGTAATTTCCAAACGATAGCCAATTTTGGTTTTAGCAGTTATATGTATTATAACTGTAAAACCAAGAAATGTGTTATTTCAAAAAATACGCTACCGTTCCACATCTGACATTGCCGACAGTTAGTACCTATCATTCCACAACTTTTGAACACATTGTTCATGATTTCAATGACGTAATTTCCAAACGATAGCCAATTTTGGTTTTAGCTGTTTATGTTTATAACTGTAAAACCAAGAATGTGTTATTTCAAAAAATACGCTACCGGTTCCACATCTGACATTGCCGACAGTTAGTACCCATCATTCCACAACTTTTGAAACACTTGTACATGATTTCAATGATGTAATTTCCAAACGATAGCCAATTTTGGTTTTAGCTGTTATATGTATTATAACTGTAAAACCAAGAAATGTGTTATTTCAAAAAATATGCTACCGGTTCCACATCTGACATTGCCGACAGTTAGAACCTCATTCCACAACTTTTGAACTCATTGTTTCATGATTTTCAATGACGTAATTTCAAAACGATAGCCAATTTTGTTTTAGCTGTTACATGTATTATAGCTGTAAAACCAAGAAATAAGTTATTTCAAAAAAATACGCTACCGGTTCCACATCTGACATTGCCGACAGTTAGTACCCATCATTCCACAACTTTTGAACACATTGTTCATGATTTCAATGACGTAATTTCCAAACGATAGCCAATTTTGGTTTTAGCTGTTATATGTATTATAACTGTAAAACCAAGAAATGTGTTATTTCAAAAATACGCTACCGGTTCCACATCTGACATTGCAGACAGTTAGTACCCATCATTCCACAACTTTTGAACACATTGTACATGATTTCAATGATGTAATTTCCAAACTATAGCCAATTTTGGTTTTTAGCTGTTATATGTATTATAACTGTAAACCAAGAAATGTGTTATTTCAAAAATATGCTACCGGTTCCACATCTGACATTGCCGACAGTTAGAACCCATCATTCCACAACTTTTGAACACATTGTTCATGATTTCAATGACGTAATTTCAAAACGATAGCCAATTTTGGTTTTAGCTGTTACATGTATTATAGCTGTAAAACCAAGAAATGTGTTATTTCAAAAAATACGCTACCGGTTCCACATCTGACATTGCCGACAGTTAGTACCCATCATTCCACAACTTTTGAACATATTGTTCATGATTTCAATGACATAATTTCCAAACGATAGCCAATTTTGGTTTTAGCTGTTATATGTATTAAAGCTGTAAAACCAAGAAATGTGTTATTTCAAAAAATACGCTACCGGTTCCCACATCTGACATTGCGACAGTTAGTACCCATCATTCCACAACTTTTGAACACATTGTTCATGATTTCAATGACGTAATTTCCAAACGATAGCCAATTTTGGTTTTAGCTGTTATATGTATTATAGCTGTAAACCAAGACAATGTGTTATTTCAAAAAATACGCTACCAGTTCCACATCTGACATTGCCGACAGTTAGTACCCATCATTCCACAACTTTTGAACACATTGTTCATGATTTCAATGACGTAATTTCCAAACGATAGCCAATTTTGGTTTTAGCAGTTATATGTATTATAACTGTAAAACCAAGAAATGTGTTATTTCAAAAAATACGCTACCGGTTCCACATCTGACATTGCCGACAGTTAGTTACCCATCATTCCACAACTTTTGAACACATTGTTCATGATTTCAATGAAGTAATTTCAAAACAATAGCCAATTTTGGTTTTAGCTGTTATATGTATTATAACTGTAAAACAAGAAATGTGTTATTTCAAAAATATGCTACCGGTTCCACATCTGACATTGCCGACAGTTAGAACCCATCATTCCACAACTTTTGAACTCATTGTTCATGATTTCAATGACGTAATTTCAAAACGATAGCCAATTTTGGTTTAGCTGTTACATGTATTATAGCTGTAAAACCAAGAAATAATTATTTCAAAAAATACGCTACCGGTTCCACATCTGACATTGCCGACAGTTAGTACCCATCATTCCACAACTTTTGAACACATTGTTCATGATTTCAATGACGTAATTTCCAAACGATAGCCAATTTTGGTTTTAGCTGTTATATGTATTATAACTGTAAAACCAAGAAATGTGTTATTTCAAAAAATACGCTACCGGTTCCACATCTGACATTGCAGACAGTTAGTACCCATCATTCCACAACTTTGAACACATTGTACATGATTTCAATGATGTAATTTCCAAACGATAGCCAATTTTGGTTTTAGCTGTTATATGTATTATAACTGTAAAACCAAGAAATGTTTATTTCAAAAAATATTCTACCGGTTCCACATCTGACATTGCCGACAGTTAGAACCCATCATTCCACAACTTTTGAACACATTGTTCATGATTTCAATGACGTATTTCAAAACGATAGCCAATTTTGGTTTTAGCTGTTACATGTATTATAGCTGTAAACCAAGAAATGTGTTATTTCAAAAAATACGCTACGGTTCCACATCTGACATTGCCGACAGTTAAGTACCCATCATTCCAACTTTTGAACACATTGTTCATGATTTCAATGACATAATTTCCAAACGATAGCCAATTTTGGTTTTAGCTGTTATATGTATTATAGCTGTAAAACCAAGAAATGTGTTATTTCAAAAAATACGCTACCGGTTCCACATCTGACATTGCCGACAGTTAGTACCCATCATTCCACAACTTTTGAACACATTGTTCATGATTTCAATGACGTAATTTCCAAACGATAGCCAATTTTGGTTTTAGCTGTTATATGTATTATAGCTGTAAAACCAAGAAATGTGTTATTTCAAAAAATACGCTACCGGTTCCACATCTGACATTGCGACAGTTAGTACCCATCATTCCACAACTTTTGAACACATTGTTCATGATTCAATGACGTAATTTTCCAAACGATAGCCAATTTTGGTTTTAGCAGTTATATGTATTATAACTGTAAAACCAAGAAATGTGTTATTTCAAAAATACGCTACCGGTTCCACATCTGACATTGCCGACAGTTAGTACCCATCATTCCACAACTTTTGAACACATTGTTCATGATTTCAATGACGTAATTTCAAAACAATAGCCAATTTTGGTTTTAGCTGTTATATGTATTATAACTGTAAAACCAAGAAATGTGTTTTTTCAAAAAATATGCTACCGGTTCCACATCTGACATTGCCGACAGTTAGTACCCATCATTCCACAACTTTTGAACACATTGTTCATGATTTCAATGACGTAATTTCAAAACGATAGCCATTTGGTTTTAGCTGTTACATGTATTATAACTGTAAAACCAGAAAATGTGTTATTTCAAAAAATAGCTACCGGTTCACATCTGACATTGCCGACAGTTTAGAACCCATCATTCCACAACTTTTGACACATTCTTCATGATTTCAATGACGTAATTTCAAAACGATAGCCAATTTTGGTTTTAGCTGTTACATGTATTATAGCTGTAAAAACCAAGAA